>CAMPDV010004578.1:0-30200 GCA_946699065.1 Loxodes magnus
TATATTTTTAGTGCTTGCTACGAAAAACTTATCATTAGATATTCTTTTCTTACTTCACTTCTTCACTTTTCTAAATACTTATTACTTCTCAAAGCATACTCCTTAAAAACTGAAATTCTATCTTCTTTTCTTACTTTACTTCTTCACTTTTTCTATAGGCTAACTTTCATCTACAAGCATATCTTGACAAACTGAATACAGATTCGTAATTATTATATTATTACTAACATTTTGGATATTCTAACTTATATTTTAGTGCTTGCCACGAATACTTATCATTAAGATATTCTTTTTCTTACTTCACTTCTTCACTTTTCTAAACACTTATTACTTCTCAAAGCATACTCCTTTAAAACTGAAATTCTATCTTCTTTTTCTTACTTTACTTCTTCACTTTTCTATAGGCTAACTTTCATCTACAAGCATATCTTGACAAACTGAATACAGATTCGTAATTATTATATTATTACTAACATTTTTGGATATTCTAACTTATATTTTTAGTGCTTGCCACGAATACTTATCATTAGATATTCTTTTCTTACTTCACTTCTTCACTTTTCTAAATACTTATTACTTCTCAAAGCATACTCCTTAAAAACTGAAATTCTATCTTCTTTTCTTACTTTACTTCTTCACTTTTCTATAGGCTAACTTTCATCTACAAGCATATCTTGACAAACTGAATACAGATTCGTAATTATTATATTATTACTAACATTTTGGATATTCTAACTTATATTTTAGTGCTTGCCACGAATACTTATCATTAGATATTCTTTTTCTTACTTCACTTCTTCACTTTTCTTAAACACTTATTACTTCTCAAAGCATTACTCCTTAAATCTGAAACTCCATCTTCTTTTCTTACTTTACTTCTTCACTTTTCTATAGGCTAAACTTTCATCTACAAGCATATCTTGACAAACTGAATACAGATTCGTAATTATTATATTATTACTAACATTTTTGGATATTCTAACTTATATTTTAGTGCTTGCCACGAATACTTATCATTAGATTATTCTTTTCTTACTTCACTTCTTCACTTTTTCTAAACACTTATTACTTCTCAAAGCATACTCCTTAAATCTGAAACTCCATCTTCTTTTCTTACTTTACTTCTTCACTTTTTCTATAGGCTAACTTTCATCTACAAGCATATCTTGACAAACTGAATACAGATTCGTAATTATTATATTATTACTAACATTTTGGATATTCTAACTTATATTTTAGTGCTTGCCACGAATACTTATCATTAGATATTCTTTTCTTACTTCACTTCTTCACTTTTCTAAATACTTATTACTTTCTCAAAGCATACTCCCTTAAAAACTGAAATTCTATCTTCTTTTCTTACTTTAACTTCTTCACTTTTCTATAGGCTAACTTTCATCTACAAGCATATCTTGACAAACTGAATACAGATTCGTAATTATTATATTATTACTAACATTTTGGATATTCTAACTTATATTTTAGTGCTTGCCACGAATATTATCATTAGATATTCTTTTCTTACTTCACTTCTTCACTTTTCTAAATACTTATTACTTCTCAAAGCATACTCCTTAAAACTGAAACTCTATCTTCTTTTCCTACTTCACTTCTTCACTTTTCTAAACACTTATTACTTCTCAAAGCATACTCCTTAAAAACTGAAACTCTATCTTCTTTTCCTACTTCACTTCTTCACTTTTTCTAAAACACTTATTACTTCTCAAAGCATACTCCTTAAATCTGAAAACTCCATCTTCTTTTCTTACTTTACTTCTTCACTTTTCTATAGGCTAACTTTCATCTACAAGCATATCTTGACAAACTGAATACAGATTCGTAATTATTATATTATTACTAACATTTTGGATATTCTAACTTATATTTTAGTGCTTGCCACGAATACTTATCATTAGATATTCTTTTTCTTACTTCACTTCTTCACTTTTCTAAATACTTATTACTTCTCAAAGCATACTCCTTAAAACTGAAAATTCTATCTTCTTTTCTTACTTTACTTCTTCACTTTTCTATAGGCTAACTTTCATCTACAAGCATATCTTGACAAACTGAATACAGATTCGTAATTATTATATTATTACTAACATTTTTGGATATTCTAACTTATATTTTTAGTGCTTTGCCACGAATACTTATCATTAGATATTCTTTTCTTACTTCACTTCTTCACTTTTCTAAAACACTTATTACTTCTCAAAGCATACTCCTTAAATCTGAAACTCCATCTTCTTTTCTTACTTTACTTCTTCACTTTTTCTATAGGCTAACTTTCATCTACAAGCATATCTTGACAAACTGAATACAGATTCGTAATTATTATATTATTACTAACATTTTGGATATTCTAACTTATATTTTAGTGCTTGCCACGAATACTTATCATTAGATATTCTTTTTCTTACTTCACTTCTTCACTTTTCTAAAATACTTATTACTTCTCAAAGCATACTCCTTAAAAACTGAAATTCTATCTTCTTTTTCTTACTTTACTTCTTCACTTTTTCTATAGGCTAACTTTCATCTACAAGGCATATCTTGACAAACTGAATACAGATTTCGTAATTATTATATTATTACTAACATTTTGGATATTCTAACTTATATTTTAGTGCTTGCTACGAAAACTTATCATTAGATATTCTTTTTCTTACTTCACTTCTTCACTTTTCTAAATACTTATTACTTTCTCAAAGCATACTCCTTAAAAACTGAAACTCTATCTTCTTTTCCTACTTCACTTCTTCACTTTTCTAAATACTTATTACTTCTCAAAGGCATACTCCTTAAAAACTGAAACTCTATCTTCTTTTCCTACTTCACTTCTTCACTTTTCTAAACACTTATTACTTCTCAAAGCATACTCCTTAAATCTGAAACTCCATCTTCTTTTCTTACTTTACTTCTTCACTTTTCTATAGGCTAAACTTTTCATCTACAAGCATATCTTGACAAACTGAATACAGATTCGTAATTATTATATTATTACTAACATTTTTGGATATTCTAACTTATATTTTTAGTGCTTGCCACGAATACTTATCATTAGATATTCTTTTCTTACTTCACTTCTTCACTTTTTCTAAATACTTATTACTTCTCAAAGCATACTCCTTAAAACTGAAATTCTATCTTCTTTTCTTACTTTACTTCTTCACTTTTCTATAGGCTAACTTTCATCTACAAGCATATCTTGACAAACTGAATACAGATTCGTAATTATTATATTATTACTAACATTTTGGATATTCTAACTTATATTTTAGTGCTTGCTACGAAAACTTATCATTAGATATTCTTTTCTTACTTCACTTCTTCACTTTTCTAAATACTTATTACTTCTCAAAGCATACTCCTTAAAACTGAAAACTCTATCTTCTTTTCTTACTTTACTTCTTCACTTTTCTATAGGCTAACTTTCATCTACAAGCATATCTTGACAAACTGAATACAGATTCGTAATTATGATATTATTACTAACATTTTGGATATTCTAACTTATATTTTAGTGCTTGCCACGAATACTTATCATTAGATATTCTTTTCTTACTTCACTTCTTCACTTTTTCTAAATACTTATTACTTCTCAAAGCATACTCCTTAAAACTGAAATTCTATCTTCTTTTCTTACTTTACTTCTTCACTTTTTCTATAGGGCTAACTTTCATCTACAAGCATATCTTGACAAACTGAATACAGATTCGTAATTATTATATTATTACTAAACATTTTGGATATTTCTAACTTATATTTTAGTGCTTGCTACGAATATTATCATTAGATATTCTTTTCTTACTTCACTTCTTCACTTTTCTAAATACTTATTACTTCTCAAAGCATACTCCTTAAAACTGAAACTCTATCTTCTTTTCCTACTTCACTTCTTCACTTTTCTAAACACTTATTACTTCTCAAAGCATACTCCCTTAAAACTGAAAACTCTATCTTTCTTTTCCTACTTCACTTCTTCACTTTTTCTAAACACTTATTACTTCTCAAAGCATACTCCTTAAATCTGAAACTCCATCTTCTTTTCTTACTTTACTTCTTCACTTTTCTATAGGCTAACTTTCATCTACAAGCATATCTTGACAAACTGAATACAGATTCGTAATTATTATATTATTACTAACATTTTGGATATTCTAACTTATATTTTAGTGCTTGCTACGAATACTTATCATTAGATATTCTTTTCTTACTTCACTTCTTCACTTTTCTAAATACTTATTACTTCTCAAAGCATACTCCTTAAAAACTGAAATTCTATCTTCTTTTTCTTACTTTACTTCTTCACTTTTCTATAGGCTAACTTTCATCTACAAGCATATCTTGACAAACTGAATACAGATTCGTAATTATGACATTATTACTAACATTTTGGATATTCTAACTTATATTTTTAGTGCTTGCCACGAATACTTATCATTAGATATTCTTTTCTTACTTCACTTCTTCACTTTTCTAAACACTTATTACTTCTCAAAGCATACTCCTTAAATCTGAAAACTCTATCTTCTTTTTCTTACTTTACTTCTTCACTTTTCTATAGGGCTAACTTTCATCTACAAGCATATCTTGACAAACTGAATACAGATTTCGTAATTATTATATTATTACTAACATTTTGGATATTCTAACTTATATTTTAGTGCTTGCCACGAATACTTATCATTAGATATTCTTTTTCTTACTTCACTTCTTCACTTTTCTAAATACTTATTACTTCTCAAAGCATACTCCTTAAAACTGAAATTCTATCTTCTTTTCTTACTTTACTTCTTCACTTTTTCTATAGGCTAACTTTCATCTACAAGCATATCTTGACAAACCGAATACAGATTCGTAATTATGACATTATTACTAACATTTTTGGATATTCTAACTTATATTTTAGTGCTTGCTACGAAAACTTATCATTAGATATTCTTTTCTTACTTCACTTCTTCACTTTTTCTAAATACTTATTACTTCTCAAAGCATACTCCTTAAAAACTGAAAACTCTATCTTCTTTTCCTACTTCACTTCTTCACTTTTCTAAATACTTATTACTTCTCAAAGCATACTCCTTAAAACTGAAAACTCTATCTTCTTTTCCTACTTACTTCTTCACTCTACAATTACTGCATACTCCTTAAATCTCTATCTTCTTTTCTTACTTTACTTCTTCACTTTTCTATAGGCTAACTTTCATCTACAAGCATATCTTGACAAAACTGAATACAGATTCGTAATTATGATATTATTACTAACATTTTGGATATTCTAAACTTATATTTTAGTGCTTGCTACGAATACTTATCATTAGATATTCTTTTCTTACTTCACTTCTTCACTTTTCTAAATACTTATTACTTCTCAAAGCATACTCCTTAAAACTGAAATTCTATCTTCTTTTCTTACTTTTACTTCTTCACTTTTCTATAGGCTAACTTTCATCTACAAGCATATCTTGACAAACTGAATACAGATTCGTAATTGTGATATTATTACTAACATTTTGGATATTCTAACTTATATTTTAGTGCTTGCTACGAAAAACTTATCATTAGATATTCTTTTTTACTTACTTCACTTCTTCACTTTTCTAAATACTTATTACTTCTCAAAGCATACTCCTTAAAAACTGAAACTCTATCTTCTTTTTCTTACTTCACTTCTTCACTTTTTCTATAGGCTAACTTTCATCTACAAGCATATCTTGACAAACTGAAATACAGATTCGTAATTATTATATTATTACTAACATTTTGGATATTCTAACTTATATTTTTAGTGCTTGCTACGAATACTTTATCATTAGATATTCTTTTCTTACTTCACTTCTTCACTTTTCTAAATACTTATTACTTCTCAAAGCATACTCCTTAAAACTGAAAATTCTATCTTCTTTTCTTACTTTACTTCTTCACTTTTTCTATAGGCTAACTTTCATCTACAAGCATATCTTGACAAAACTGAATACAGATTCGTAATTATTATATTATTACTAACATTTTGGATATTCTAACTTATATTTTAGTGCTTGCTACGAAAAACTTATCATTAGATTATTCTTTTCTTACTTCACTTCTTCACTTTTTCTAAATACTTATTACTTCTCAAAGCTTACTGAAACTCTATCTTCTTTTCCTACTTCACTTCTTCACTTTTCTAAATACTTACTTCTCACTCCTTACTGATTCTATCTTCTTTTTCTTACTTCACTTCTTCACTTTTCTAAATACTTATTACTTCTCAAAGCATACTCCTTAAAACTGAAATTCTATCTTCTTTTTCTTACTTTACTTCTTCACTTTTCTATAGGCTAACTTTCATCTACAAGCATATCTTGACAAAACTGAATACAGATTCGTAATTATTATATTATTACTAACATTTTGGATATTCTAACTTATATTTTAGTGCTTGCCACGAATACTTATCATTAGATATTCTTTTCTTACTTCACTTCTTCACTTTTCTAAATACTTATTACTTCTCAAAGCATACTCCTTAAAACTGAAATTCTATCTTCTTTTCTTACTTTACTTCTTCACTTTTCTATAGGCTAACTTTTCATCTACAAGCATATCTTGACAAACTGAATACAGATTCGTAAATTATTATATTATTACTAACATTTTGGATATTCTAACTTATATTTTAGTGCTTGCTACGAATACTTATCATTAGATATTTCTTTTCTTACTTCACTTCTTCACTTTTTCTAAATACTTATTACTTCTCAAAGCATACTCCTTAAAACTGAAATTCTATCTTCTTTTTCTTACTTTACTTCTTCACTTTTCTATAGGCTAACTTTCATCTACAAGCATATCTTGACAAAACTGAATACAGATTCGTAATTATGACATTATTACTAACATTTTTGGATATTCTAACTTATATTTTTAGTGCTTGCCACGAATATTATCATTAGATATTCTTTTTCTTACTTCACTTCTTCACTTTTCTTACTTATTACTTCTCATACTTCTGAAACTCTATCTTCTTTTCTACTTCACTTCTTCACTTTTCTACTTATTACTTCTCAAAGCATACTCTTAAAAACTGAAACTCTATCTTCTTTTCCTACTTCACTTCTTCACTTTTTAAACACTTATTACTTCTCAAAGCATACTCCTTAAATCTCTCCATCTTCTTTTCTTACTTTACTTCTTCACTTTTCTATAGGCTAACTTTCATCTACAAGCATATCTTGACAAACTGAAATACAGATTCGTAATTATTATATTATTACTAACATTTTTGGATATTCTAACTTATATTTTTAGTGCTTGCTACGAATACTTATCATTAGATATTCTTTTTCTTACTTCACTTCTTCACTTTTCTAAATACTTATTACTTCTCAAAAGCATACTCCTTAAAACTGAAATTCTATCTTCTTTTCTTACTTTTACTTCTTCACTTTTCTATAGGCTAACTTTCATCTACAAGCATATCTTGACAAACTGAATACAGATTCGTAATTATTATATTATTACTAACATTTTGGATATTCTAACTTATATTTTTAGTGCTTGCTACGAAAAACTTATCATTAGATATTCTTTTCTTACTTCACTTCTTCACTTTTTCTAAATACTTATTACTTCTCAAAGCATACTCCTTAAAAACTGAAATTCTATCTTCTTTTCTTACTTTACTTTCTTCACTTTTCTATAGGCTAACTTTTCATCTACAAGCATATCCTTGACAAACTGAATACAGATTCGTAATTATTATATTATTACTAACATTTTGGATATTCTAACTTATATTTTTAGTGCTTGCCACGAATATTATCATTAGATATTCTTTTCTTACTTCACTTCTTCACTTTTCTAAATACTTATTACTTCTCAAAGCATACTCCTTAAAAACTGAAAACTCTATCTTCTTTTCCTACTTCACTTCTTCACTTTTCTAAACACTTATTACTTTCTCAAAGCATACTCCTTAAAACTGAAAACTCTATCTTCTTTTCCTACTTCCACTTTCTTCACTTTTCTAAAACACTTATTACTTCTCAAAGCATACTCCTTAAATCTGAAACTCCATCTTCTTTTCTTACTTTACTTCTTCACTTTTCTATAGGCTAACTTTCATCTACAAGCATTATCTTGACAAAACTGAATACAGATTTCGTAATTATTATATTATTACTAACATTTTTGGATATTCTAACTTATATTTTTAGTGCTTGCCACGAATACTTATCATTAGATATTCTTTTCTTACTTCACTTCTTCACTTTTCTAAATACTTATTACTTTCTCAAAGCATACTCCTTAAAACTGAAATTCTATCTTCTTTTTCTTACTTTACTTCTTCACTTTTCTATAGGGCTAACTTTCATCTACAAGGCATATCTTGACAAACTGAATTACAGATTCGTAATTATTATATTATTACTAACATTTTTGGATATTCTAACTTATATTTTAGTGCTTGCTACGAAAAACTTATCATTAGATATTCTTTTTCTTACTTCACTTCTTCACTTTTCTAAATACTTATTACTTTCTCAAAGCATACTCCTTAAAAACTGAAAATTCTATCTTCTTTTCTTACTTTACTTCTTCACTTTTTCTATAGGCTAACTTTCATCTACAAGCATATCTTGACAAAACTGAAATACAGATTCGTAATTATTATATTATTACTAAACATTTTTGGATATTCTAACTTATATTTTAGTGCTTGCCACGAATATTATCATTAGATATTCTTTTTTCTTACTTCACTTCTTCACTTTTCTAAATACTTATTACTTCTCAAAGCATACTCCTTAAAAACTGAAAACTCTATCTTCCTTTTCCTACTTCACTTCTTCACTTTTCTAAAACACTTATTACTTCTCAAAGCATACTCCTTAAAAACTGAAACTCTATCTTCTTTTCCTACTTCACTTCTTCACTTTTTCTAAACACTTATTACTTCTCAAAGCATACTCCCTTAAATCTGAAAACTCCATCTTCTTTTCTTACTTTACTTCTTCACTTTTCTATAGGGCTAACTTTCATCTACAAGCATATCTTGGACAAACTGAATACAGATTCGTAATTATTATATTATTACTAACATTTTGGATATTCTAACTTATATTTTTAGTGCTTGCCACGAATACTTTATCATTAGATATTCTTTTCTTACTTCACTTCTTCACTTTTCTAAATACTTATTACTTCTCAAAGCATACTCCTTAAAACTGAAATTCTATCTTCTTTTTCTTACTTTACTTCTTCACTTTTCTATAGGCTAACTTTCATCTACAAGGCATATCTTGACAAACTGAATACAGATTCGTAATTATTATATTATTACTAACATTTTGGATATTCTAACTTATATTTTAGTGCTTGCCACGAATATTATCATTAGATATTCTTTTTCTTACTTCACTTCTTCACTTTTCTAAATACTTATTTACTTCTCAAAGCATACTCCCTTAAAACTGAAACTCTATCTTCTTTTCCTACTTCACTTCTTCACTTTTCTAAACACTTATTACTTCTCAAAAGGCATACTCCTTAAAAACTGAAACTCTATCTTCTTTTCCTACTTCACTTCTTCACTTTTCTAAACACTTATTACTTCTCAAAGCATACTCCTTAAATCTGAAACTCCATCTTTCTTTTCTTACTTTTACTTCTTCACTTTTTCTATAGGGCTAACTTTTCATCTACAAGCATATCTTGACAAACTGAATACAGATTCGTAATTATTATATTATTACTAACATTTTTGGATATTCTAACTTATATTTTAGTGCTTGCCACGAATATTATCATTAGATATTCTTTTCTTACTTCACTTCTTCACTTTTCTAAATACTTATTACTTCTCAAAGCATACTCCTTAAAAACTGAAACTCTATCTTCTTTTCCTACTTCACTTCTTCAACTTTTCTAAACACTTATTACTTCTCAAAGCATACTCCTTAAAACTGAAACTCTATCTTCTTTTTCCTACTTCACTTCTTCACTTTTCTAAAACACTTATTACTTCTCAAAGCATACTCCTTAAATCTGAAACTCCATCTTCTTTTCTTACTTTACTTCTTCACTTTTCTATAGGCTAACTTTCATCTACAAGCATATCTTGACAAACTGAATACAGATTCGTAATTATTATATTATTACTAACATTTTGGATATTCTAACTTATATTTTAGTGCTTGCCACGAATACTTATCATTAGATATTCTTTTCTTACTTCACTTCTTCACTTTTCTAAATACTTAATTACTTCTCAAAGCATACTCCTTAAAACTGAAATTCTATCTTCTTTTTCTTACTTTACTTCTTCACTTTTTCTATAGGCTAACTTTCATCTACAAGCATATCTTGACAAACTGAATACAGATTCGTAATTATTATATTATTACTAACATTTTGGATATTCTAACTTATATTTTTAGTGCTTGCCACGAATATTATCATTAGATATTCTTTTCTTACTTCACTTCTTCACTTTTCTAAATACTTATTACTTCTCAAAGCAATACTCCTTAAAACTGAAAACTCTATCTTCTTTTCCTACTTCACTTCTTCACTTTTCTAAACACTTATTTACTTCTCAAAGCATACTCCTTAAAACTGAAACTCTATCTTCTTTTTCCTACTTCACTTCTTCACTTTTTCTAAAACACTTATTACTTCTCAAAGCATACTCCCTTAAATCTGAAAACTCCATCTTCTTTTCTTACTTTACTTCTTCACTTTTTCTATAGGCTAACTTTCATCTACAAGCATATCTTGACAAACTGAATACAGATTCGTAAATTATTATATTATTACTAACATTTTGGATATTCTAAACTTATATTTTTAGTGCTTGCCACGAATACTTATCATTAGATATTCTTTTCTTACTTCACTTCTTCACTTTTCTAAATACTTATTACTTCTCAAAGCATACTCCTTAAAACTGAAAATTCTATCTTCTTTTTCTTACTTTACTTCTTCACTTTTCTATAGGGCTAACTTTCATCTACAAGCATATCTTGACAAAACTGAATACAGATTCGTAATTATTATATTATTACTAACATTTTGGATATTCTAACTTATATTTTAGTGCTTGCCACGAATACTTATCATTAGATATTCTTTTCTTACTTCACTTCTTCACTTTTCTAAACACTTATTACTTCTCAAAGCATACTCCTTAAATCTGAAACTCCATCTTCTTTTCTTACTTTACTTCTTCACTTTTCTATAGGCTAACTTTCATCTACAAGCATATCTTGACAAACTGAATACAGATTCGTAATTATTATATTATTACTAACATTTTGGATATTCTAACTTATATTTTAGTGCTTGCCACGAATACTTATCATTAGATATTCTTTTCTTACTTCACTTCTTCACTTTTCTAAATACTTATTACTTCTCAAAGCATACTCCTTAAAACTGAAATTCTATCTTCTTTTCTTACTTTACTTCTTCACTTTTTCTATAGGCTAACTTTCATCTACAAGCATATCTTGACAAACTGAATACAGATTCGTAATTATTATATTATTACTAACATTTTGGATATTCTAACTTATATTTTAGTGCTTGCTACGAAAACTTATCATTAGATATTCTTTTCTTACTTCACTTCTTCACTTTTCTAAATACTTATTACTTCTCAAAGCATACTCCTTAAAACTGAAACTCTATCTTCTTTTCCTACTTCACTTCTTCACTTTTCTAAATACTTATTACTTCTCAAAGCATACTCCTTAAAACTGAAATTCTATCTTCTTTTCTTACTTCACTTCTTCACTTTTCTAAATACTTATTACTTCTCAAAGCATACTCCTTAAAACTGAAATTCTATCTTCTTTTCTTACTTTACTTCTTCACTTTTCTATAGGCTAACTTTCATCTACAAGCATATCTTGACAAACTGAATACAGATTCGTAATTATTATATTATTACTAACATTTTGGATATTCTAACTTATATTTTAGTGCTTGCCACGAATATTATCATTAGATATTCTTTTCTTACTTCACTTCTTCACTTTTCTAAATACTTATTACTTCTCAAAGCATACTCCTTAAAACTGAAACTCTATCTTCTTTTCCTACTTCACTTCTTCACTTTTCTAAACACTTATTACTTCTCAAAGCATACTCCTTAAAACTGAAACTCTATCTTCTTTTCCTACTTCACTTCTTCACTTTTCTAAACACTTATTACTTCTCAAAGCATACTCCTTAAATCTGAAACTCCATCTTCTTTTCTTACTTTACTTCTTCACTTTTCTATAGGCTAACTTTCATCTACAAGCATATCTTGACAAACTGAATACAGATTCGTAATTATTATATTATTACTAACATTTTGGATATTCTAACTTATATTTTAGTGCTTGCCACGAATACTTATCATTAGATATTCTTTTCTTACTTCACTTCTTCACTTTTCTAAATACTTATTACTTCTCAAAGCATACTCCTTAAAACTGAAATTCTATCTTCTTTTCTTACTTTACTTCTTCACTTTTCTATAGGCTAACTTTCATCTACAAGCATATCTTGACAAACTGAATACAGATTCGTAATTATTATATTATTACTAACATTTTGGATATTCTAACTTATATTTTAGTGCTTGCCACGAATATTATCATTAGATATTCTTTTCTTACTTCACTTCTTCACTTTTCTAAATACTTATTACTTCTCAAAGCATACTCCTTAAAACTGAAACTCTATCTTCTTTTCCTACTTCACTTCTTCACTTTTCTAAACACTTATTACTTCTCAAAGCATACTCCTTAAAACTGAAACTCTATCTTCTTTTCCTACTTCACTTCTTCACTTTTCTAAACACTTATTACTTCTCAAAGCATACTCCTTAAATCTGAAACTCCATCTTCTTTTCTTACTTTACTTCTTCACTTTTCTATAGGCTAACTTTCATCTACAAGCATATCTTGACAAACTGAATACAGATTCGTAATTATTATATTATTACTAACATTTTGGATATTCTAACTTATATTTTAGTGCTTGCCACGAATACTTATCATTAGATATTCTTTTCTTACTTCACTTCTTCACTTTTCTAAATACTTATTACTTCTCAAAGCATACTCCTTAAAACTGAAATTCTATCTTCTTTTCTTACTTTACTTCTTCACTTTTCTATAGGCTAACTTTCATCTACAAGCATATCTTGACAAACTGAATACAGATTCGTAATTATTATATTATTACTAACATTTTGGATATTCTAACTTATATTTTAGTGCTTGCCACGAATACTTATCATTAGATATTCTTTTCTTACTTCACTTCTTCACTTTTCTAAACACTTATTACTTCTCAAAGCATACTCCTTAAATCTGAAACTCCATCTTCTTTTCTTACTTTACTTCTTCACTTTTCTATAGGCTAACTTTCATCTACAAGCATATCTTGACAAACTGAATACAGATTCGTAATTATTATATTATTACTAACATTTTGGATATTCTAACTTATATTTTAGTGCTTGCTACGAAAACTTATCATTAGATATTCTTTTCTTACTTCACTTCTTCACTTTTCTAAATACTTATTACTTCTCAAAGCATACTCCTTAAAACTGAAATTCTATCTTCTTTTCTTACTTTACTTCTTCACTTTTCTATAGGCTAACTTTCATCTACAAGCATATCTTGACAAACTGAATACAGATTCGTAATTATTATATTATTACTAACATTTTGGATATTCTAACTTATATTTTAGTGCTTGCCACGAATATTATCATTAGATATTCTTTTCTTACTTCACTTCTTCACTTTTCTAAATACTTATTACTTCTCAAAGCATACTCCTTAAAACTGAAACTCTATCTTCTTTTCCTACTTCACTTCTTCACTTTTCTAAACACTTATTACTTCTCAAAGCATACTCCTTAAAACTGAAACTCTATCTTCTTTTCCTACTTCACTTCTTCACTTTTCTAAACACTTATTACTTCTCAAAGCATACTCCTTAAATCTGAAACTCCATCTTCTTTTCTTACTTTACTTCTTCACTTTTCTATAGGCTAACTTTCATCTACAAGCATATCTTGACAAACTGAATACAGATTCGTAATTATTATATTATTACTAACATTTTGGATATTCTAACTTATATTTTAGTGCTTGCCACGAATATTATCATTAGATATTCTTTTCTTACTTCACTTCTTCACTTTTCTAAATACTTATTACTTCTCAAAGCATACTCCTTAAAACTGAAACTCTATCTTCTTTTCCTACTTCACTTCTTCACTTTTCTAAACACTTATTACTTCTCAAAGCATACTCCTTAAAACTGAAACTCTATCTTCTTTTCCTACTTCACTTCTTCACTTTTCTAAACACTTATTACTTCTCAAAGCATACTCCTTAAATCTGAAACTCCATCTTCTTTTCTTACTTTACTTCTTCACTTTTCTATAGGCTAACTTTCATCTACAAGCATATCTTGACAAACTGAATACAGATTCGTAATTATTATATTATTACTAACATTTTGGATATTCTAACTTATATTTTAGTGCTTGCCACGAATACTTATCATTAGATATTCTTTTCTTACTTCACTTCTTCACTTTTCTAAATACTTATTACTTCTCAAAGCATACTCCTTAAAACTGAAATTCTATCTTCTTTTCTTACTTTACTTCTTCACTTTTCTATAGGCTAACTTTCATCTACAAGCATATCTTGACAAACTGAATACAGATTCGTAATTATTATATTATTACTAACATTTTGGATATTCTAACTTATATTTTAGTGCTTGCCACGAATACTTATCATTAGATATTCTTTTCTTACTTCACATTCTTCACTTTTCTAACACTTATTACTTCTCAAAGCATACTCCTTAAATCTGAAACTCCATCTTCTTTTCTTACTTTACTTCTTCACTTTTCTATAGGCTAACTTTCATCTACAAGCATATCTTGACAAACTGAATACAGATTCGTAATTATTATATTATTACTAACATTTTGGATATTCTAACTTATATTTTAGTGCTTGCCACGAATATTATCATTAGATATTCTTTTCTTACTTCACTTCTTCACTTTTCTAAATACTTATTACTTCTCAAAGCATACTCCTTAAAACTGAAACTCTATCTTCTTTTCCTACTTCACTTCTTCACTTTTCTAAACACTTATTACTTCTCAAAGCATACTCCTTAAAACTGAAACTCTATCTTCTTTTCCTACTTCACTTCTTCACTTTTCTAAACACTTATTACTTCTCAAAGCATACTCCTTAAATCTGAAACTCCATCTTCTTTTCTTACTTTACTTCTTCACTTTTCTATAGGCTAACTTTCATCTACAAGCATATCTTGACAAACTGAATACAGATTCGTAATTATTATATTATTACTAACATTTTGGATATTCTAACTTATATTTTAGTGCTTGCCACGAATACTTATCATTAGATATTCTTTTCTTACTTCACTTCTTCACTTTTCTAAATACTTATTACTTCTCAAAGCATACTCCTTAAAACTGAAATTCTATCTTCTTTTCTTACTTTACTTCTTCACTTTTCTATAGGCTAACTTTCATCTACAAGCATATCTTGACAAACTGAATACAGATTCGTAATTATTATATTATTACTAACATTTTGGATATTCTAACTTATATTTTAGTGCTTGCCACGAATACTTATCATTAGATATTCTTTTCTTACTTCACTTCTTCACTTTCTAAACACTTATTACTTCTCAAAGCATACTCCTTAAATCTGAAACTCCATCTTCTTTTCTTACTTTACTTCTTCACTTTTCTATAGGCTAACTTTCATCTACAAGCATATCTTGACAAACTGAATACAGATTCGTAATTATTATATTATTACTAACATTTTGGATATTCTAACTTATATTTTAGTGCTTGCCACGAATACTTATCATTAGATATTCTTTCTTACTTCACTTCTTCACTTTTCTAAATACTTATTACTTCTCAAAGCATACTCCTTAAAACTGAAATTCTATCTTCTTTTCTTACTTTACTTCTTCACTTTTCTATAGGCTAACTTTCATCTACAAGCATATCTTGACAAACTGAATACAGATTCGTAATTATTATATTATTACTAACATTTTGGATATTCTAACTTATATTTTAGTGCTTGCTACGAAAACTTATCATTAGATATTCTTTTCTTACTTCACTTCTTCACTTTCTAAATACTTATTACTTCTCAAAGCATACTCCTTAAAACTGAAATTCTATCTTCTTTTCTTACTTTACTTCTTCACTTTTCTATAGGCTAACTTTCATCTACAAGCATATCTTGACAAACTGAATACAGATTCGTAATTATTATATTATTACTAACATTTTGGATATTCTAACTTATATTTTAGTGCTTGCCACGAATACTTATCATTAGATATTCTTTTCTTACTTCACTTCTTCACTTTTCTAAATACTTATTACTTCTCAAAGCATACTCCTTAAAACTGAAATTCTATCTTCTTTTCTTACTTTACTTCTTCACTTTTCTATAGGCTAACTTTCATCTACAAGCATATCTTGACAAACTGAATACAGATTCGTAATTATTATATTATTACTAACATTTTGGATATTCTAACTTATATTTTAGTGCTTGCTACGAAAACTTATCATTAGATATTCTTTCTTACTTCACTTCTTCACTTTTCTAAATACTTATTACTTCTCAAAGCATACTCCTTAAAACTGAAATTCTATCTTCTTTTCTTACTTTACTTCTTCACTTTTCTATAGGCTAACTTTCATCTACAAGCATATCTTGACAAACTGAATACAGATTCGTAATTATTATATTATTACTAACATTTTGGATATTCTAACTTATATTTTAGTGCTTGCCACGAATATTATCATTAGATATTCTTTTCTTACTTCACTTCTTCACTTTTCTAAATACTTATTACTTCTCAAAGCATACTCCTTAAAACTGAAACTCTATCTTCTTTTCCTACTTCACTTCTTCACTTTTCTAAACACTTATTACTTCTCAAAGCATACTCCTTAAAACTGAAACTCTATCTTCTTTTCCTACTTCACTTCTTCACTTTTCTAAACACTTATTACTTCTCAAAGCATACTCCTTAAATCTGAAACTCCATCTTCTTTTCTTACTTTACTTCTTCACTTTTCTATAGGCTAACTTTCATCTACAAGCATATCTTGACAAACTGAATACAGATTCGTAATTATTATATTATTACTAACATTTTGGATATTCTAACTTATATTTTAGTGCTTGCCACGAATACTTATCATTAGATATTCTTTTCTTACTTCACTTCTTCACTTTTCTAAACACTTATTACTTCTCAAAGCATACTCCTTAAAACTGAAACTCTATCTTCTTTTCCTACTTCACTTCTTCACTTTTCTATAGGCTAACTTTCATCTACAAGCATATCTTGACAAACTGAATACAGATTCGTAATTATTATATTATTACTACATTTTGGATATTCTAACTTATATTTTAGTGCTTGCCACGAATACTTATCATTAGATATTCTTTTCTTACTTCACTTCTTCACTTTTCTAAACACTTATTACTTCTCAAAGCATACTCCTTAAATCTGAAACTCCATCTTCTTTTCTTACTTTACTTCTTCACTTTTCTATAGGCTAACTTTCATCTACAAGCATATCTTGACAAACTGAATACAGATTCGTAATTATTATATTATTACTAACATTTTGGATATTCTAACTTATATTTTAGTGCTTGCCACGAATACTTATCATTAGATATTCTTTTCTTACTTCACTTCTTCACTTTTCTAAACACTTATTACTTCTCAAAGCATACTCCTTAAAACTGAAACTCTATCTTCTTTTCCTACTTCACTTCTTCACTTTTCTATAGGCTAACTTTCATCTACAAGCATATCTTGACAAACTGAATACAGATTCGTAATTATTATATTATTACTAACATTAGAATATCCAAAATGTTAGTAATAATATAATAATTACGAATCTGTATTCAGTTTGTCAAGATATGCTTGTAGATGAAAGTTAGCCTATAGAAAAGTGAAGAAGTGAAGTAGGAAAAGAAGATAGAGTTTCAGTTTTAAGGAGTATGCTTTGAGAAGTAATAAGTGTTTAGAAAAGTGAAGAAGTGAAGTAAGAAAAGAATATCTAATGATAAGTATTCGTGGCAAGCACTAAAATATAAGTTAGAATATCCAAAATGTTAGTAATAATATAATAATTACGAATCTGTATTCAGTTTGTCAAGATATGCTTGTAGATGAAAGTTAGCCTATAGAAAAGTGAAGAAGTAAAGTAAGAAAAGAAGATGGAGTTTCAGATTTAAGGAGTATGCTTTGAGAAGTAATAAGTGTTTAGAAAAGTGAAGAAGTGAAGTAAGAAAAGAATATCTAATGATAAGTATTCGTGGCAAGCACTAAAATATAAGTTAGAATATCCAAAATGTTAGTAATAATATAATAATTACGAATCTGTATTCAGTTTGTCAAGATATGCTTGTAGATGAAAGTTAGCCTATAGAAAAGTGAAGAAGTGAAGTAGGAAAAGAAGATAGAGTTTCAGTTTTAAGGAGTATGCTTTGAGAAGTAATAAGTGTTTAGAAAAGTGAAGAAGTGAAGTAAGAAAAGAATATCTAATGATAAGTATTCGTGGCAAGCACTAAAATATAAGTTAGAATATCCAAAATGTTAGTAATAATATAATAATTACGAATCTGTATTCAGTTTGTCAAGATATGCTTGTAGATGAAAGTTAGCCTATAGAAAAGTGAAGAAGTAAAGTAAGAAAAGAAGATGGAGTTTCAGATTTAAGGAGTATGCTTTGAGAAGTAATAAGTGTTTAGAAAAGTGAAGAAGTGAAGTAGGAAAAGAAGATAGAGTTTTCAGTTTTAAGGAGTATGCTTTGAGAAGTAATAAGTGTTTAGAAAAGTGAAGAAGTGAAGTAGGAAAAGAAGATAGAGTTTCAGTTTTAAGGAGTATGCTTTGAGAAGTAATAAGTATTTAGAAAAGTGAAGAAGTGAAGTAAGAAAAGAATATCTAATGATAATATTCGTGGCAAGCACTAAAATATAAGTTAGAATATCCAAAATGTTAGTAATAATATAATAATTACGAATCTGTATTCAGTTTGTCAAGATATGCTTGTAGATGAAAGTTAGCCTATAGAAAAGTGAAGAAGTAAAGTAAGAAAAGAAGATAGAATTTCAGTTTTAAGGAGTATGCTTTGAGAAGTAATAAGTATTTAGAAAAGTGAAGAAGTGAAGTAAGAAAAGAATATCTAATGATAAGTTTTCGTAGCAAGCACTAAAATATAAGTTAGAATATCCAAAATGTTAGTAATAATATAATAATTACGAATCTGTATTCAGTTTGTCAAGATATGCTTGTAGATGAAAGTTAGCCTATAGAAAAGTGAAGAAGTAAAGTAAGAAAAGAAGATAGAATTTCAGTTTTAAGGAGTATGCTTTGAGAAGTAATAAGTATTTAGAAAAGTGAAGAAGTGAAGTAAGAAAAGAATATCTAATGATAAGTATTCGTGGCAAGCACTAAAATATAAGTTAGAATATCCAAAATGTTAGTAATAATATAATAATTACGAATCTGTATTCAGTTTGTCAAGATATGCTTGTAGATGAAAGTTAGCCTATAGAAAAGTGAAGAAGTAAAGTAAGAAAAGAAGATAGAATTTCAGTTTTAAGGAGTATGCTTTGAGAAGTAATAAGTATTTAGAAAAGTGAAGAAGTGAAGTAAGAAAAGAATATCTAATGATAAGTTTTCGTAGCAAGCACTAAAATATAAGTTAGAATATCCAAAATGTTAGTAATAATATAATAATTACGAATCTGTATTCAGTTTGTCAAGATATGCTTGTAGATGAAAGTTAGCCTATAGAAAAGTGAAGAAGTAAAGTAAGAAAAGAAGATAGAATTTCAGTTTTAAGGAGTATGCTTTGAGAAGTAATAAGTATTTAGAAAAGTGAAGAAGTGAAGTAAGAAAAGAATATCTAATGATAAGTATTCGTGGCAAGCACTAAAATATAAGTTAGAATATCCAAAATGTTAGTAATAATATAATAATTACGAATCTGTATTCAGTTTGTCAAGATATGCTTGTAGATGAAAGTTAGCCTATAGAAAAGTGAAGAAGTAAAGTAAGAAAAGAAGATGGAGTTTCAGATTTAAGGAGTATGCTTTGAGAAGTAATAAGTGTTTAGAAAAGTGAAGAAGTGAAGTAAGAAAAGAATATCTAATGATAAGTATTCGTGGCAAGCACTAAAATATAAGTTAGAATATCCAAAATGTTAGTAATAATATAATAATTACGAATCTGTATTCAGTTTGTCAAGATATGCTTGTAGATGAAAGTTAGCCTATAGAAAAGTGAAGAAGTAAAGTAAGAAAAGAAGATAGAATTTCAGTTTTAAGGAGTATGCTTTGAGAAGTAATAAGTATTTAGAAAAGTGAAGAAGTGAAGTAAGAAAAGAATATCTAATGATAAGTATTCGTGGCAAGCACTAAAATATAAGTTAGAATATCCAAAATGTTAGTAATAATATAATAATTACGAATCTGTATTCAGTTTGTCAAGATATGCTTGTAGATGAAAGTTAGCCTATAGAAAAGTGAAGAAGTAAAGTAAGAAAAGAAGATGGAGTTTCAGATTTAAGGAGTATGCTTTGAGAAGTAATAAGTGTTTAGAAAAGTGAAGAAGTGAAGTAGGAAAAGAAGATAGAGTTTCAGTTTTAAGGAGTATGCTTTGAGAAGTAATAAGTGTTTAGAAAAGTGAAGAAGTGAAGTAGGAAAAGAAGATAGAGTTTCAGTTTTAAGGAGTATGCTTTGAGAAGTAATAAGTATTTAGAAAAGTGAAGAAGTGAAGTAAGAAAAGAATATCTAATGATAATATTCGTGGCAAGCACTAAAATATAAGTTAGAATATCCAAAATGTTAGTAATAATATAATAATTACGAATCTGTATTCAGTTTGTCAAGATATGCTTGTAGATGAAAGTTAGCCTATAGAAAAGTGAAGAAGTAAAGTAAGAAAAGAAGATGGAGTTTCAGATTTAAGGAGTATGCTTTGAGAAGTAATAAGTGTTTAGAAAAGTGAAGAAGTGAAGTAAGAAAAGAATATCTAATGATAAGTATTCGTGGCAAGCACTAAAATATAAGTTAGAATATCCAAAATGTTAGTAATAATATAATAATTACGAATCTGTATTCAGTTTGTCAAGATATGCTTGTAGATGAAAGTTAGCCTATAGAAAAGTGAAGAAGTAAAGTAAGAAAAGAAGATAGAATTTCAGTTTTAAGGAGTATGCTTTGAGAAGTAATAAGTATTTAGAAAAGTGAAGAAGTGAAGTAAGAAAAGAATATCTAATGATAAGTATTCGTGGCAAGCACTAAAATATAAGTTAGAATATCCAAAATGTTAGTAATAATATAATAATTACGAATCTGTATTCAGTTTGTCAAGATATGCTTGTAGATGAAAGTTAGCCTATAGAAAAGTGAAGAAGTAAAGTAAGAAAAGAAGATGGAGTTTCAGATTTAAGGAGTATGCTTTGAGAAGTAATAAGTGTTTAGAAAAGTGAAGAAGTGAAGTAGGAAAAGAAGATAGAGTTTCAGTTTTAAGGAGTATGCTTTGAGAAGTAATAAGTGTTTAGAAAAGTGAAGAAGTGAAGTAGGAAAAGAAGATAGAGTTTCAGTTTTAAGGAGTATGCTTTGAGAAGTAATAAGTATTTAGAAAAGTGAAGAAGTGAAGTAAGAAAAGAATATCTAATGATAATATTCGTGGCAAGCACTAAAATATAAGTTAGAATATCCAAAATGTTAGTAATAATATAATAATTACGAATCTGTATTCAGTTTGTCAAGATATGCTTGTAGATGAAAGTTAGCCTATAGAAAAGTGAAGAAGTAAAGTAAGAAAAGAAGATGGAGTTTCAGATTTAAGGAGTATGCTTTGAGAAGTAATAAGTGTTTAGAAAAGTGAAGAAGTGAAGTAGGAAAAGAAGATAGAGTTTCAGTTTTAAGGAGTATGCTTTGAGAAGTAATAAGTGTTTAGAAAAGTGAAGAAGTGAAGTAGGAAAAGAAGATAGAGTTTCAGTTTTAAGGAGTATGCTTTGAGAAGTAATAAGTATTTAGAAAAGTGAAGAAGTGAAGTAAGAAAAGAATATCTAATGATATATTCGTGGCAAGCACTAAAATATAAGTTAGAATATCCAAAATGTTAGTAATAATATAATAATTACGAATCTGTATTCAGTTTGTCAAGATATGCTTGTAGATGAAAGTTAGCCTATAGAAAAGTGAAGAAGTAAAGTAAGAAAAGAAGATAGAATTTCAGTTTTAAGGAGTATGCTTTGAGAAGTAATAAGTATTTAGAAAAGTGAAGAAGTGAAGTAAGAAAAGAATATCTAATGATAAGTTTTCGTAGCAAGCACTAAAATATAAGTTAGAATATCCAAAATGTTAGTAATAATATAATAATTACGAATCTGTATTCAGTTTGTCAAGATATGCTTGTAGATGAAAGTTAGCCTATAGAAAAGTGAAGAAGTAAAGTAAGAAAAGAAGATGGAGTTTCAGATTTAAGGAGTATGCTTTGAGAAGTAATAAGTGTTTAGAAAAGTGAAGAAGTGAAGTAAGAAAAGAATATCTAATGATAAGTATTCGTGGCAAGCACTAAAATATAAGTTAGAATATCCAAAATGTTAGTAATAATATAATAATTACGAATCTGTATTCAGTTTGTCAAGATATGCTTGTAGATGAAAGTTAGCCTATAGAAAAGTGAAGAAGTAAAGTAAGAAAAGAAGATAGAATTTCAGTTTTAAGGAGTATGCTTTGAGAAGTAATAAGTATTTAGAAAAGTGAAGAAGTGAAGTAAGAAAAGAATATCTAATGATAAGTATTCGTGGCAAGCACTAAAATATAAGTTAGAATATCCAAAATGTTAGTAATAATATAATAATTACGAATCTGTATTCAGTTTGTCAAGATATGCTTGTAGATGAAAGTTAGCCTATAGAAAAGTGAAGAAGTAAGTAAGAAAAGAAGATGGAGTTTCAGATTTAAGGAGTATGCTTTGAGAAGTAATAAGTGTTTAGAAAAGTGAAGAAGTGAAGTAGGAAAAGAAGATAGAGTTTCAGTTTTAAGGAGTATGCTTTGAGAAGTAATAAGTGTTTAGAAAAGTGAAGAAGTGAAGTAGGAAAAGAAGATAGAGTTTCAGTTTTAAGGAGTATGCTTTGAGAAGTAATAAGTATTTAGAAAAGTGAAGAAGTGAAGTAAGAAAAGAATATCTAATGATAATATTCGTGGCAAGCACTAAAATATAAGTTAGAATATCCAAAATGTTAGTAATAATATAATAATTACGAATCTGTATTCAGTTTGTCAAGATATGCTTGTAGATGAAAGTTAGCCTATAGAAAAGTGAAGAAGTAAAGTAAGAAAAGAAGATAGAATTTCAGTTTTAAGGAGTATGCTTTGAGAAGTAATAAGTATTTAGAAAAGTGAAGAAGTGAAGTAAGAAAAGAATATCTAATGATAAGTATTCGTGGCAAGCACTAAAATATAAGTTAGAATATCCAAAATGTTAGTAATAATATAATAATTACGAATCTGTATTCAGTTTGTCAAGATATGCTTGTAGATGAAAGTTAGCCTATAGAAAAGTGAAGAAGTAAAGTAAGAAAAGAAGATGGAGTTTCAGATTTAAGGAGTATGCTTTGAGAAGTAATAAGTGTTTAGAAAAGTGAAGAAGTGAAGTAGGAAAAGAAGATAGAGTTTCAGTTTTAAGGAGTATGCTTTGAGAAGTAATAAGTGTTTAGAAAAGTGAAGAAGTGAAGTAGGAAAAGAAGATAGAGTTTCAGTTTTAAGGAGTATGCTTTGAGAAGTAATAAGTATTTAGAAAAGTGAAGAAGTGAAGTAAGAAAAGAATATCTAATGATAATATTCGTGGCAAGCACTAAAATATAAGTTAGAATATCCAAAATGTTAGTAATAATATAATAATTACGAATCTGTATTCAGTTTGTCAAGATATGCTTGTAGATGAAAGTTAGCCTATAGAAAAGTGAAGAAGTAAAGTAAGAAAAGAAGATAGAATTTCAGTTTTAAGGAGTATGCTTTGAGAAGTAATAAGTATTTAGAAAAGTGAAGAAGTGAAGTAAGAAAAGAAGATAGAATTTCAGTTTTAAGGAGTATGCTTTGAGAAGTAATAAGTATTTAGAAAAGTGAAGAAGTGAAGTAGGAAAAGAAGATAGAGTTCAGTTTTAAGGAGTATGCTTTGAGAAGTAATAAGTATTTAGAAAAGTGAAGAAGTGAAGTAAGAAAAGAATATCTAATGATAAGTTTTCGTAGCAAGCACTAAAATATAAGTTAGAATATCCAAAATGTTAGTAATAATATAATAATTACGAATCTGTATTCAGTTTGTCAAGATATGCTTGTAGATGAAAGTTAGCCTATAGAAAAGTGAAGAAGTAAAGTAAGAAAAGAAGATAGAATTTCAGTTTTAAGGAGTATGCTTTGAGAAGTAATAAGTATTTAGAAAAGTGAAGAAGTGAAGTAAGAAAAGAATATCTAATGATAAGTATTCGTGGCAAGCACTAAAATATAAGTTAGAATATCCAAAATGTTAGTAATAATATAATAATTACGAATCTGTATTCAGTTTGTCAAGATATGCTTGTAGATGAAAGTTAGCCTATAGAAAAGTGAAGAAGTAAAGTAAGAAAAGAAGATGGAGTTTCAGATTTAAGGAGTATGCTTTGAGAAGTAATAAGTGTTTAGAAAAGTGAAGAAGTGAAGTAAGAAAAGAATATCTAATGATAAGTATTCGTGGCAAGCACTAAAATATAAGTTAGAATATCCAAAATGTAGTAATAATATAATAATTACGAATCTGTATTCAGTTTGTCAAGATATGCTTGTAGATGAAAGTTAGCCTATAGAAAAGTGAAGAAGTAAAGTAAGAAAAGAAGATAGAATTTCAGTTTTAAGGAGTATGCTTTGAGAAGTAATAAGTATTTAGAAAAGTGAAGAAGTGAAGTAAGAAAAGAATATCTAATGATAAGTATTCGTGGCAAGCACTAAAATATAAGTTAGAATATCCAAAATGTTAGTAATAATATAATAATTACGAATCTGTATTCAGTTTGTCAAGATATGCTTGTAGATGAAAGTTAGCCTATAGAAAAGTGAAGAAGTAAAGTAAGAAAAGAAGATGGAGTTTCAGATTTAAGGAGTATGCTTTGAGAAGTAATAAGTGTTTAGAAAAGTGAAGAAGTGAAGTAGGAAAAGAAGATAGAGTTTCAGTTTAAGGAGTATGCTTTGAGAAGTAATAAGTGTTTAGAAAAGTGAAGAAGTGAAGTAGGAAAAGAAGATAGAGTTTCAGTTTTAAGGAGTATGCTTTGAGAAGTAATAAGTATTTAGAAAAGTGAAGAAGTGAAGTAAGAAAAGAATATCTAATGATAATATTCGTGGCAAGCACTAAAATATAAGTTAGAATATCCAAAATGTTAGTAATAATATAATAATTACGAATCTGTATTCAGTTTGTCAAGATATGCTTGTAGATGAAAGTTAGCCTATAGAAAAGTGAAGAAGTAAAGTAAGAAAAGAAGATAGAATTTCAGTTTTAAGGAGTATGCTTTGAGAAGTAATAAGTATTTAGAAAAGTGAAGAAGTGAAGTAAGAAAAGAATATCTAATGATAAGTATTCGTGGCAAGCACTAAAATATAAGTTAGAATATCCAAAATGTTAGTAATAATATAATAATTACGAATCTGTATTCAGTTTGTCAAGATATGCTTGTAGATGAAAGTTAGCCTATAGAAAAGTGAAGAAGTAAAGTAAGAAAAGAAGATGGAGTTTCAGATTTAAGGAGTATGCTTTGAGAAGTAATAAGTGTTTAGAAAAGTGAAGAAGTGAAGTAGGAAAAGAAGATAGAGTTTCAGTTTAAGGAGTATGCTTTGAGAAGTAATAAGTGTTTAGAAAAGTGAAGAAGTGAAGTAGGAAAAGAAGATAGAGTTTCAGTTTTAAGGAGTATGCTTTGAGAAGTAATAAGTATTTAGAAAAGTGAAGAAGTGAAGTAGAAAAGAATATCTAATGATAATATTCGTGGCAAGCACTAAAATATAAGTTAGAATATCCAAAATGTTAGTAATAATATAATAATTACGAATCTGTATTCAGTTTGTCAAGATATGCTTGTAGATGAAAGTTAGCCTATAGAAAAGTGAAGAAGTAAAGTAAGAAAAGAAGATGGAGTTTCAGATTTAAGGAGTATGCTTTGAGAAGTAATAAGTGTTTAGAAAAGTGAAGAAGTGAAGTAGGAAAAGAAGATAGAGTTTCAGTTTTAAGGAGTATGCTTTGAGAAGTAATAAGTGTTTAGAAAAGTGAAGAAGTGAAGTAGGAAAAGAAGATAGAGTTTCAGTTTTAAGGAGTATGCTTTGAGAAGTAATAAGTATTTAGAAAAGTGAAGAAGTGAAGTAAGAAAAGAATATCTAATGATAATATTCGTGGCAAGCACTAAAATATAAGTTAGAATATCCAAAATGTTAGTAATAATATAATAATTACGAATCTGTATTCAGTTTGTCAAGATATGCTTGTAGATGAAAGTTAGCCTATAGAAAAGTGAAGAAGTAAAGTAAGAAAAGAAGATAGAATTTCAGTTTAAGGAGTATGCTTTGAGAAGTAATAAGTATTTAGAAAAGTGAAGAAGTGAAGTAAGAAAGAATATCTAATGATAAGTATTCGTGGCAAGCACTAAAATATAAGTTAGAATATCCAAAATGTTAGTAATAATATAATAATTACGAATCTGTATTCAGTTTGTCAAGATATGCTTGTAGATGAAAGTTAGCCTATAGAAAAGTGAAGAAGTAAAGTAAGAAAAGAAGATGGAGTTTCAGATTTAAGGAGTATGCTTTGAGAAGTAATAAGTGTTTAGAAAAGTGAAGAAGTGAAGTAGGAAAAGAAGATAGAGTTTCAGTTTTAAGGAGTATGCTTTGAGAAGTAATAAGTGTTTAGAAAAGTGAAGAAGTGAAGTAGGAAAAGAAGATAGAGTTTCAGTTTAAGGAGTATGCTTTGAGAAGTAATAAGTATTTAGAAAAGTGAAGAAGTGAAGTAAGAAAAGAATATCTAATGATAATATTCGTGGCAAGCACTAAAATATAAGTTAGAATATCCAAAATGTTAGTAATAATATAATAATTACGAATCTGTATTCAGTTTGTCAAGATATGCTTGTAGATGAAAGTTAGCCTATAGAAAAGTGAAGAAGTAAAGTAAGAAAAGAAGATAGAATTTCAGTTTTAAGGAGTATGCTTTGAGAAGTAATAAGTATTTAGAAAAGTGAAGAAGTGAAGTAAGAAAAGAATATCTAATGATAAGTTTTCGTAGCAAGCACTAAAATATAAGTTAGAATATCCAAAATGTTAGTAATAATATAATAATTACGAATCTGTATTCAGTTTGTCAAGATATGCTTGTAGATGAAAGTTAGCCTATAGAAAAGTGAAGAAGTAAAGTAAGAAAAGAAGATAGAATTTCAGTTTTAAGGAGTATGCTTTGAGAAGTAATAAGTATTTAGAAAAGTGAAGAAGTGAAGTAAGAAAAGAATATCTAATGATAAGTATTCGTGGCAAGCACTAAAATATAAGTTAGAATATCCAAAATGTTAGTAATAATATAATAATTACGAATCTGTATTCAGTTTGTCAAGATATGCTTGTAGATGAAAGTTAGCCTATAGAAAAGTGAAGAAGTAAAGTAAGAAAAGAAGATGGAGTTTCAGATTTAAGGAGTATGCTTGAGAAGTAATAAGTGTTTAGAAAAGTGAAGAAGTGAAGTAGGAAAAGAAGATAGAGTTTCAGTTTTAAGGAGTATGCTTTGAGAAGTAATAAGTGTTTAGAAAAGTGAAGAAGTGAAGTAGGAAAAGAAGATAGAGTTTCAGTTTTAAGGAGTATGCTTTGAGAAGTAATAAGTATTTAGAAAAGTGAAGAAGTGAAGTAAGAAAAGAATATCTAATGATAATATTCGTGGCAAGCACTAAAATATAAGTTAGAATATCCAAAATGTTAGTAATAATATAATAATTACGAATCTGTATTCAGTTTGTCAAGATATGCTTGTAGATGAAAGTTAGCCTATAGAAAAGTGAAGAAGTAAAGTAAGAAAAGAAGATAGAATTTCAGTTTTAAGGAGTATGCTTTGAGAAGTAATAAGTATTTAGAAAAGTGAAGAAGTGAAGTAAGAAAAGAATATCTAATGATAAGTTTTCGTAGCAAGCACTAAAATATAAGTTAGAATATCCAAAATGTTAGTAATAATATAATAATTACGAATCTGTATTCAGTTTGTCAAGATATGCTTGTAGATGAAAGTTAGCCTATAGAAAAGTGAAGAAGTAAAGTAAGAAAAGAAGATAGAATTTCAGTTTTAAGGAGTATGCTTTGAGAAGTAATAAGTATTTAGAAAAGTGAAGAAGTGAAGTAAGAAAAGAATATCTAATGATAAGTATTCGTGGCAAGCACTAAAATATAAGTTAGAATATCCAAAATGTTAGTAATAATATAATAATTACGAATCTGTATTCAGTTTGTCAAGATATGCTTGTAGATGAAAGTTAGCCTATAGAAAAGTGAAGAAGTAAAGTAAGAAAAGAAGATGGAGTTTCAGATTTAAGGAGTATGCTTTGAGAAGTAATAAGTGTTTAGAAAAGTGAAGAAGTGAAGTAGGAAAAGAAGATAGAGTTTCAGTTTTAAGGAGTATGCTTTGAGAAGTAATAAGTGTTTAGAAAAGTGAAGAAGTGAAGTAGGAAAAGAAGATAGAGTTTCAGTTTTAAGGAGTATGCTTTGAGAAGTAATAAGTATTTAGAAAAGTGAAGAAGTGAAGTAAGAAAAGAATATCTAATGATAATATTCGTGGCAAGCACTAAAATATAAGTTAGAATATCCAAAATGTTAGTAATAATATAATAATGTACGAATCTGTATTCAGTTTGTCAAGATATGCTTGTAGATGAAAGTTAGCCTATAGAAAAGTGAAGAAGTAAAGTAAGAAAAGAAGATAGAATTTCAGTTTTAAGGAGTATGCTTTGAGAAGTAATAAGTATTTAGAAAAGTGAAGAAGTGAAGTAAGAAAAGAATATCTAATGATAAGTTTTCGTAGCAAGCACTAAAATATAAGTTAGAATATCCAAAATGTTAGTAATAATATAATAATTACGAATCTGTATTCAGTTTGTCAAGATATGCTTGTAGATGAAAGTTAGCCTATAGAAAAGTGAAGAAGTAAAGTAAGAAAAGAAGATAGAATTTCAGTTTTAAGGAGTATGCTTTGAGAAGTAATAAGTATTAGAAAAGTGAAGAAGTGAAGTAAGAAAAGAATATCTAATGATAAGTATTCGTGGCAAGCACTAAAATATAAGTTAGAATATCCAAAATGTTAGTAATAATATAATAATTACGAATCTGTATTCAGTTTGTCAAGATATGCTTGTAGATGAAAGTTAGCCTATAGAAAAGTGAAGAAGTAAAGTAAGAAAAGAAGATAGAATTTCAGTTTTAAGGAGTATGCTTTGAGAAGTAATAAGTATTTAGAAAAGTGAAGAAGTGAAGTAAGAAAAGAAGATAGAATTCAGTTTTAAGGAGTATGCTTTGAGAAGTAATAAGTATTTAGAAAAGTGAAGAAGTGAAGTAGGAAAAGAAGATAGAGTTTCAGTTTTAAGGAGTATGCTTTGAGAAGTAATAAGTATTTAGAAAAGTGAAGAAGTGAAGTAAGAAAAGAATATCTAATGATAAGTTTTCGTAGCAAGCACTAAAATATAAGTTAGAATATCCAAAATGTTAGTAATAATATAATAATTACGAATCTGTATTCAGTTTGTCAAGATATGCTTGTAGATGAAAGTTAGCCTATAGAAAAGTGAAGAAGTAAAGTAAGAAAAGAAGATAGAATTTCAGTTTTAAGGAGTATGCTTTGAGAAGTAATAAGTATTTAGAAAAGTGAAGAAGTGAAGTAAGAAAAGAATATCTAATGATAAGTATTCGTGGCAAGCACTAAAATATAAGTTAGAATATCCAAAATGTTAGTAATAATATAATAATTACGAATCTGTATTCAGTTTGTCAAGATATGCTTGTAGATGAAAGTTA
>CAMPDV010004579.1:0-32201 GCA_946699065.1 Loxodes magnus
TCTTCACTTTTCTAATACTTAATACTTCTCATAGCATACTTCTTAAAACTGAAATTCTATCTTCTTTTCTTACTTTACTTCTTCACTTTTCTAATTACTTATTACTTCTCATAGCATACTCCTTAAAACTGAAGCTCTATCTTCTTTTCTTACTTTACTTCTTCACTTTTCTAAATATTTATTACTTCTCAAAGCATACTCCTTAAAACTGAAGTTCTATCTTCTTTTCTTACTTTACTTATTCACTTTTCTAATTACTTATTACATCTCAAAACATAATCATTAAAACTGAAGCTCTATCTTCTATTCTTACTTTACTTCTTCACTTTTCTAATTACTTATTACTTCTCAAAGCATACTCCTTAAAACTGAAGTTCTATCTTCTTTTCTTACTTTACTTCTTCACTTTTCTAATACTTAATACTTCTCATAGCATACTTCTTAAAACTGAAATTCTATCTTCTTTTCTTACTTTACTTCTTCACTTTTCAATAGGCTAACTTTTATCTACAAGCATATCTTGACAAATCGAATACAGATTCGTAATTATTATATTATTACTAACACTTTGGATATTCTAACTTATATTTTAGTGCTTGCAACGCAAACTTATCATTAGATATTCTTTTTTTACTTCACTTATTCACTTTTCTAATTACTTATTACATCTCAAAACATAATCATTAAAACTGAAGCTCTATCTTCTTTTCTTACTTTACTTCTTCACTTTTCTAATACTTAATACTTCTCAAAGCATACTCCTTAAAACTGAAGCTCTATCTTCTTTTCTTACTTTACTTCTTCACTTTTCTAATACTTATTACTTCTCATAGCATACTCCTTAAAACTGAAATTCTATCTTCTTTTCTTACGTTACTTCTTCACTTATCTAATACTTATTACTTCTCATAGCATACTCCTTAAAACTGAAATTCTATCTTCTTTTCTTACGTTACTTCTTCACTTATCTAATACTTATTACTTCTCATAGCATACTCCTTAAAACTGAAGTTCTATCTTCTTTTCTTACTTTACTTCTTCACTTTTCTAAATACTTATTACTTCTCAAAGCATACTCCTTAAAACTGAAATTCTATCTTCTTTTCTTACTTTACTTCTTCACTTTTCTAATTACTTATTACTTCTCAAAGCATACTCCTTAAAACTGAAGCTCTATCTTCTTTTCTTACTTTACTTCTTCACTTTTCTAATACTTAATACTTCTCATAGCATACTTCTTAAAACTGAAATTCTATCTTCTTTTCTTACTTTACTTCTTCACTTTTCTAATTACTTATTACTTCTCATAGCATACTCCTTAAAACTGAAGCTCTATCTTCTTTTCTTACTTTACTTCTTCACTTTTCTAAATATTTATTACTTCTCAAAGCATACTCCTTAAAACTGAAGTTCTATCTTCTTTTCTTACTTTACTTATTCACTTTTCTAATTACTTATTACATCTCAAAACATAATCATTAAAACTGAAGCTCTATCTTCTATTCTTACTTTACTTCTTCACTTTTCTAATTACTTATTACTTCTCAAAGCATACTCCTTAAAACTGAAGTTCTATCTTCTTTTCTTACTTTACTTCTTCACTTTTCTAATACTTAATACTTCTCATAGCATACTTCTTAAAACTGAAATTCTATCTTCTTTTCTTACTTTACTTCTTCACTTTTCAATAGGCTAACTTTTATCTACAAGCATATCTTGACAAATCGAATACAGATTCGTAATTATTATATTATTACTAACACTTTGGATATTCTAACTTATATTTTAGTGCTTGCAACGCAAACTTATCATTAGATATTCTTTTTTTACTTCACTTATTCACTTTTCTAATTACTTATTACATCTCAAAACATAATCATTAAAACTGAAGCTCTATCTTCTTTTCTTACTTTACTTCTTCACTTTTCTAATACTTAATACTTCTCAAAGCATACTCCTTAAAACTGAAGCTCTATCTTCTTTTCTTACTTTACTTCTTCACTTTTCTAATACTTATTACTTCTCATAGCATACTCCTTAAAACTGAAATTCTATCTTCTTTTCTTACGTTACTTCTTCACTTATCTAATACTTATTACTTCTCATAGCATACTCCTTAAAACTGAAGCTCTATCTTCTTTTCTTACTTTACTTCTTCACTTTTCTAATACTTAATACTTCTCAAAGCATACTCCTTAAAACTGAAGCTCTATCTTCTTTTCTTACTTTACTTCTTCACTTTTCTAATACTTATTACTTCTCATAGCATACTCCTTAAAACTGAAATTCTATCTTCTTTTCTTACGTTACTTCTTCACTTATCTAATACTTATTACTTCTCATAGCATACTCCTTAAAACTGAAGTTCTATCTTCTTTTCTTACTTTACTTCTTCACTTTTCTAAATACTTATTACTTCTCAAAGCATACTCCTTAAAACTGAAATTCTATCTTCTTTTCTTACTTTACTTCTTCACTTTTCTAATTACTTATTACTTCTCAAAGCATACTCCTTAAAACTGAAGCTCTATCTTCTTTTCTTACTTTACTTCTTCACTTTTCTAATACTTAATACTTCTCATAGCATACTTCTTAAAACTGAAATTCTATCTTCTTTTCTTACTTTACTTCTTCACTTTTCTAATTACTTATTACTTCTCATAGCATACTCCTTAAAACTGAAGCTCTATCTTCTTTTCTTACTTTACTTCTTCACTTTTCTAAATATTTATTACTTCTCAAAGCATACTCCTTAAAACTGAAGTTCTATCTTCTTTTCTTACTTTACTTATTCACTTTTCTAATTACTTATTACATCTCAAAACATAATCATTAAAACTGAAGCTCTATCTTCTATTCTTACTTTACTTCTTCACTTTTCTAATTACTTATTACTTCTCAAAGCATACTCCTTAAAACTGAAGTTCTATCTTCTTTTCTTACTTTACTTCTTCACTTTTCTAATACTTAATACTTCTCATAGCATACTTCTTAAAACTGAAATTCTATCTTCTTTTCTTACTTTACTTCTTCACTTTTCAATAGGCTAACTTTTATCTACAAGCATATCTTGACAAATCGAATACAGATTCGTAATTATTATATTATTACTAACACTTTGGATATTCTAACTTATATTTTAGTGCTTGCAACGCAAACTTATCATTAGATATTCTTTTTTTACTTCACTTATTCACTTTTCTAATTACTTATTACATCTCAAAACATAATCATTAAAACTGAAGCTCTATCTTCTTTTCTTACTTTACTTCTTCACTTTTCTAATACTTAATACTTCTCAAAGCATACTCCTTAAAACTGAAGCTCTATCTTCTTTTCTTACTTTACTTCTTCACTTTTCTAATACTTATTACTTCTCATAGCATACTCCTTAAAACTGAAATTCTATCTTCTTTTCTTACGTTACTTCTTCACTTATCTAATACTTATTACTTCTCATAGCATACTCCTTAAAACTGAAGCTCTATCTTCTTTTCTTACTTTACTTCTTCACTTTTCTAATACTTAATACTTCTCAAAGCATACTCCTTAAAACTGAAGCTCTATCTTCTTTTCTTACTTTACTTCTTCACTTTTCTAATACTTATTACTTCTCATAGCATACTCCTTAAAACTGAAATTCTATCTTCTTTTCTTACGTTACTTCTTCACTTATCTAATACTTATTACTTCTCATAGCATACTCCTTAAAACTGAAGTTCTATCTTCTTTTCTTACTTTACTTCTTCACTTTTCTAAATACTTATTACTTCTCAAAGCATACTCCTTAAAACTGAAATTCTATCTTCTTTTCTTACTTTACTTCTTCACTTTTCTAATTACTTATTACTTCTCAAAGCATACTCCTTAAAACTGAAGCTCTATCTTCTTTTCTTACTTTACTTCTTCACTTTTCTAATACTTAATACTTCTCATAGCATACTTCTTAAAACTGAAATTCTATCTTCTTTTCTTACTTTACTTCTTCACTTTTCTAATTACTTATTACTTCTCATAGCATACTCCTTAAAACTGAAGCTCTATCTTCTTTTCTTACTTTACTTCTTCACTTTTCTAAATATTTATTACTTCTCAAAGCATACTCCTTAAAACTGAAGTTCTATCTTCTTTTCTTACTTTACTTATTCACTTTTCTAATTACTTATTACATCTCAAAACATAATCATTAAAACTGAAGCTCTATCTTCTATTCTTACTTTACTTCTTCACTTTTCTAATTACTTATTACTTCTCAAAGCATACTCCTTAAAACTGAAGTTCTATCTTCTTTTCTTACTTTACTTCTTCACTTTTCTAATACTTAATACTTCTCATAGCATACTTCTTAAAACTGAAATTCTATCTTCTTTTCTTACTTTACTTCTTCACTTTTCAATAGGCTAACTTTTATCTACAAGCATATCTTGACAAATCGAATACAGATTCGTAATTATTATATTATTACTAACACTTTGGATATTCTAACTTATATTTTAGTGCTTGCAACGCAAACTTATCATTAGATATTCTTTTTTTACTTCACTTATTCACTTTTCTAATTACTTATTACATCTCAAAACATAATCATTAAAACTGAAGCTCTATCTTCTTTTCTTACTTTACTTCTTCACTTTTCTAATACTTAATACTTCTCAAAGCATACTCCTTAAAACTGAAGCTCTATCTTCTTTTCTTACTTTACTTCTTCACTTTTCTAATACTTATTACTTCTCATAGCATACTCCTTAAAACTGAAATTCTATCTTCTTTTCTTACGTTACTTCTTCACTTATCTAATACTTATTACTTCTCATAGCATACTCCTTAAAACTGAAGCTCTATCTTCTTTTCTTACTTTACTTCTTCACTTTTCTAATACTTAATACTTCTCAAAGCATACTCCTTAAAACTGAAGCTCTATCTTCTTTTCTTACTTTACTTCTTCACTTTTCTAATACTTATTACTTCTCATAGCATACTCCTTAAAACTGAAATTCTATCTTCTTTTCTTACGTTACTTCTTCACTTATCTAATACTTATTACTTCTCATAGCATACTCCTTAAAACTGAAGTTCTATCTTCTTTTCTTACTTTACTTCTTCACTTTTCTAAATACTTATTACTTCTCAAAGCATACTCCTTAAAACTGAAATTCTATCTTCTTTTCTTACTTTACTTCTTCACTTTTCTAATTACTTATTACTTCTCAAAGCATACTCCTTAAAACTGAAGCTCTATCTTCTTTTCTTACTTTACTTCTTCACTTTTCTAATACTTAATACTTCTCATAGCATACTTCTTAAAACTGAAATTCTATCTTCTTTTCTTACTTTACTTCTTCACTTTTCTAATTACTTATTACTTCTCATAGCATACTCCTTAAAACTGAAGCTCTATCTTCTTTTCTTACTTTACTTCTTCACTTTTCTAAATATTTATTACTTCTCAAAGCATACTCCTTAAAACTGAAGTTCTATCTTCTTTTCTTACTTTACTTATTCACTTTTCTAATTACTTATTACATCTCAAAACATAATCATTAAAACTGAAGCTCTATCTTCTATTCTTACTTTACTTCTTCACTTTTCTAATTACTTATTACTTCTCAAAGCATACTCCTTAAAACTGAAGTTCTATCTTCTTTTCTTACTTTACTTCTTCACTTTTCTAATACTTAATACTTCTCATAGCATACTTCTTAAAACTGAAATTCTATCTTCTTTTCTTACTTTACTTCTTCACTTTTCAATAGGCTAACTTTTATCTACAAGCATATCTTGACAAATCGAATACAGATTCGTAATTATTATATTATTACTAACACTTTGGATATTCTAACTTATATTTTAGTGCTTGCAACGCAAACTTATCATTAGATATTCTTTTTTTACTTCACTTATTCACTTTTCTAATTACTTATTACATCTCAAAACATAATCATTAAAACTGAAGCTCTATCTTCTTTTCTTACTTTACTTCTTCACTTTTCTAATACTTAATACTTCTCAAAGCATACTCCTTAAAACTGAAGCTCTATCTTCTTTTCTTACTTTACTTCTTCACTTTTCAATAGGCTAACTTTTATCTACAAGCATATCTTGACAAATCGAATACAGATTCGTAATTATTATATTATTACTAACACTTTGGATATTCTAACTTATATTTTAGTGCTTGCAACGCAAACTTATCATTAGATATTCTTTTTTTACTTCACTTATTCACTTTTCTAATTACTTATTACTTCTCAAAGCATACTCCTTAAAACTGAAATTCTATCTTCTTTTCTTACTTTACTTCTTCACTTTTCTAATTACTTATTACTTCTCATAGCATACTCCTTAAAACTGAAGCTCTATCTTCTTTTCTTACTTTACTTCTTCACTTTTCTAATACTTATTACTTCTCATAGCATACTCCTTAAAACTGAAATTCTATCTTCTTTTCTTACGTTACTTCTTCACTTATCTAATACTTATTACTTCTCATAGCATACTCCTTAAAACTGAAGCTCTATCTTCTTTTCTTACTTTACTTCTTCACTTTTCTAATACTTAATACTTCTCAAAGCATACTCCTTAAAACTGAAGCTCTATCTTCTTTTCTTACGTTACTTCTTCACTTATCTAATACTTATTACTTCTCATAGCATACTCCTTAAAACTGAAATTCTATCTTCTTTTCTTACGTTACTTCTTCACTTATCTAATACTTATTACTTCTCATAGCATACTCCTTAAAACTGAAGTTCTATCTTCTTTTCTTACTTTACTTCTTCACTTTTCTAAATACTTATTACTTCTCAAAGCATACTCCTTAAAACTGAAATTCTATCTTCTTTTCTTACTTTACTTCTTCACTTTTCTAATTACTTATTACTTCTCAAAGCATACTCCTTAAAACTGAAGCTCTATCTTCTTTTCTTACTTTACTTCTTCACTTTTCTAATACTTAATACTTCTCATAGCATACTTCTTAAAACTGAAATTCTATCTTCTTTTCTTACTTTACTTCTTCACTTTTCTAATTACTTATTACTTCTCATAGCATACTCCTTAAAACTGAAGCTCTATCTTCTTTTCTTACTTTACTTCTTCACTTTTCTAAATATTTATTACTTCTCAAAGCATACTCCTTAAAACTGAAGTTCTATCTTCTTTTCTTACTTTACTTATTCACTTTTCTAATTACTTATTACATCTCAAAACATAATCATTAAAACTGAAGCTCTATCTTCTATTCTTACTTTACTTCTTCACTTTTCTAATTACTTATTACTTCTCAAAGCATACTCCTTAAAACTGAAGTTCTATCTTCTTTTCTTACTTTACTTCTTCACTTTTCTAATACTTAATACTTCTCATAGCATACTTCTTAAAACTGAAATTCTATCTTCTTTTCTTACTTTACTTCTTCACTTTTCAATAGGCTAACTTTTATCTACAAGCATATCTTGACAAATCGAATACAGATTCGTAATTATTATATTATTACTAACACTTTGGATATTCTAACTTATATTTTAGTGCTTGCAACGCAAACTTATCATTAGATATTCTTTTTTTACTTCACTTATTCACTTTTCTAATTACTTATTACATCTCAAAACATAATCATTAAAACTGAAGCTCTATCTTCTATTCTTACTTTACTTCTTCACTTTTCTAATTACTTATTACTTCTCAAAGCATACTCCTTAAAACTGAAGTTCTATCTTCTTTTCTTACTTTACTTCTTCACTTTTCTAATACTTAATACTTCTCATAGCATACTTCTTAAAACTGAAATTCTATCTTCTTTTCTTACTTTACTTCTTCACTTTTCAATAGGCTAACTTTTATCTACAAGCATATCTTGACAAATCGAATACAGATTCGTAATTATTATATTATTACTAACACTTTGGATATTCTAACTTATATTTTAGTGCTTGCAACGCAAACTTATCATTAGATATTCTTTTTTTACTTCACTTATTCACTTTTCTAATTACTTATTACATCTCAAAACATAATCATTAAAACTGAAGCTCTATCTTCTATTCTTACTTTACTTCTTCACTTTTCTAATTACTTATTACTTCTCAAAGCATACTCCTTAAAACTGAAGTTCTATCTTCTTTTCTTACTTTACTTCTTCACTTTTCTAATACTTAATACTTCTCATAGCATACTTCTTAAAACTGAAATTCTATCTTCTTTTCTTACTTTACTTCTTCACTTTTCAATAGGCTAACTTTTATCTACAAGCATATCTTGACAAATCGAATACAGATTCGTAATTATTATATTATTACTAACACTTTGGATATTCTAACTTATATTTTAGTGCTTGCAACGCAAACTTATCATTAGATATTCTTTTTTTACTTCACTTATTCACTTTTCTAATTACTTATTACATCTCAAAACATAATCATTAAAACTGAAGCTCTATCTTCTATTCTTACTTTACTTCTTCACTTTTCTAATTACTTATTACTTCTCAAAGCATACTCCTTCACTTTTCTTAAAACTGAAGTTCTATCTTCTTTTCTTACTTTACTTCTTCACTTTTCTAATACTTAATACTTCTCATAGCATACTTCTTAAAACTGAAATTCTATCTTCTTTTCTTACTTTACTTCTTCACTTTTCAATAGGCTAACTTTTATCTACAAGCATATCTTGACAAATCGAATACAGATTCGTAATTATTATATTATTACTAACACTTTGGATATTCTAACTTATATTTTAGTGCTTGCAACGCAAACTTATCATTAGATATTCTTTTTTTACTTCACTTATTCACTTTTCTAATTACTTATTACATCTCAAAACATAATCATTAAAACTGAAGCTCTATCTTCTATTCTTACTTTACTTCTTCACTTTTCTAATTACTTATTACTTCTCAAAGCATACTCCTTAAAACTGAAGTTCTATCTTCTTTTCTTACTTTACTTCTTCACTTTTCTAATACTTAATACTTCTCATAGCATACTTCTTAAAACTGAAATTCTATCTTCTTTTCTTACTTTACTTCTTCACTTTTCAATAGGCTAACTTTTATCTACAAGCATATCTTGACAAATCGAATACAGATTCGTAATTATTATATTATTACTAACACTTTGGATATTCTAACTTATATTTTAGTGCTTGCAACGCAAACTTATCATTAGATATTCTTTTTTTACTTCACTTATTCACTTTTCTAATTACTTATTACATCTCAAAACATAATCATTAAAACTGAAGCTCTATCTTCTATTCTTACTTTACTTCTTCACTTTTCTAATTACTTATTACTTCTCAAAGCATACTCCTTAAAACTGAAGTTCTATCTTCTTTTCTTACTTTACTTCTTCACTTTTCTAATACTTAATACTTCTCATAGCATACTTCTTAAAACTGAAATTCTATCTTCTTTTCTTACTTTACTTCTTCACTTTTCAATAGGCTAACTTTTATCTACAAGCATATCTTGACAAATCGAATACAGATTCGTAATTATTATATTATTACTAACACTTTGGATATTCTAACTTATATTTTAGTGCTTGCAACGCAAACTTATCATTAGATATTCTTTTTTTACTTCACTTATTCACTTTTCTAATTACTTATTACTTCTCAAAGCATACTCCTTAAAACTGAAGCTCTATCTTCTTTTCTTACTTTACTTCTTCACTTTTCTAATACTTAATACTTCTCATAGCATACTTCTTAAAACTGAAATTCTATCTTCTTTTCTTACTTTACTTCTTCACTTTTCTAATTACTTATTACTTCTCATAGCATACTCCTTAAAACTGAAGCTCTATCTTCTTTTCTTACTTTACTTCTTCACTTTTCTAAATATTTATTACTTCTCAAAGCATACTCCTTAAAACTGAAGTTCTATCTTCTTTTCTTACTTTACTTATTCACTTTTCTAATTACTTATTACATCTCAAAACATAATCATTAAAACTGAAGCTCTATCTTCTATTCTTACTTTACTTCTTCACTTTTCTAATTACTTATTACTTCTCAAAGCATACTCCTTAAAACTGAAGTTCTATCTTCTTTTCTTACTTTACTTCTTCACTTTTCTAATACTTAATACTTCTCATAGCATACTTCTTAAAACTGAAATTCTATCTTCTTTTCTTACTTTACTTCTTCACTTTTCAATAGGCTAACTTTTATCTACAAGCATATCTTGACAAATCGAATACAGATTCGTAATTATTATATTATTACTAACAGATTCGTAATTATTATATTATTACTAACACTTTGGATATTCTAACTTATATTTTAGTGCTTGCAACGCAAACTTATCATTAGATATTCTTTTTTTACTTCACTTATTCACTTTTCTAATTACTTATTACTTCTCAAAGCATACTCCTTAAAACTGAAGCTCTATCTTCTTTTCTTACTTTACTTCTTCACTTTTCTAATACTTAATACTTCTCATAGCATACTTCTTAAAACTGAAATTCTATCTTCTTTTCTTACTTTACTTCTTCACTTTTCTAATTACTTATTACTTCTCATAGCATACTCCTTAAAACTGAAGCTCTATCTTCTTTTCTTACTTTACTTCTTCACTTTTCTAAATATTTATTACTTCTCAAAGCATACTCCTTAAAACTGAAGTTCTATCTTCTTTTCTTACTTTACTTATTCACTTTTCTAATTACTTATTACATCTCAAAACATAATCATTAAAACTGAAGCTCTATCTTCTATTCTTACTTTACTTCTTCACTTTTCTAATTACTTATTACTTCTCAAAGCATACTCCTTAAAACTGAAGTTCTATCTTCTTTTCTTACTTTACTTCTTCACTTTTCTAATACTTAATACTTCTCATAGCATACTTCTTAAAACTGAAATTCTATCTTCTTTTCTTACTTTACTTCTTCACTTTTCAATAGGCTAACTTTTATCTACAAGCATATCTTGACAAATCGAATACAGATTCGTAATTATTATATTATTACTAACACTTTGGATATTCTAACTTATATTTTAGTGCTTGCAACGCAAACTTATCATTAGAAATTCTATATTCTTTTTTTACTTCACTTATTCACTTTTCTAATTACTTATTACTTCTCAAAGCATACTCCTTAAAACTGAAGCTCTATCTTCTTTTCTTACTTTACTTCTTCACTTTTCTAATACTTAATACTTCTCATAGCATACTTCTTAAAACTGAAATTCTATCTTCTTTTCTTACTTTACTTCTTCACTTTTCTAATTACTTATTACTTCTCATAGCATACTCCTTAAAACTGAAGCTCTATCTTCTTTTCTTACTTTACTTCTTCACTTTTCTAAATATTTATTACTTCTCAAAGCATACTCCTTAAAACTGAAGTTCTATCTTCTTTTCTTACTTTACTTATTCACTTTTCTAATTACTTATTACATCTCAAAACATAATCATTAAAACTGAAGCTCTATCTTCTATTCTTACTTTACTTCTTCACTTTTCTAATTACTTATTACTTCTCAAAGCATACTCCTTAAAACTGAAGTTCTATCTTCTTTTCTTACTTTACTTCTTCACTTTTCTAATACTTAATACTTCTCATAGCATACTTCTTAAAACTGAAATTCTATCTTCTTTTCTTACTTTACTTCTTCACTTTTCAATAGGCTAACTTTTATCTACAAGCATATCTTGACAAATCGAATACAGATTCGTAATTATTATATTATTACTAACACTTTGGATATTCTAACTTATATTTTAGTGCTTGCAACGCAAACTTATCATTAGATATTCTTTTTTTACTTCACTTATTCACTTTTCTAATTACTTATTACTTCTCAAAGCATACTCCTTAAAACTGAAGCTCTATCTTCTATTCTTACTTTACTTCTTCACTTTTCTAATTACTTATTACTTCTCAAAGCATACTCCTTAAAACTGAAGTTCTATCTTCTTTTCTTACTTTACTTCTTCACTTTTCTAATACTTAATACTTCTCATAGCATACTTCTTAAAACTGAAATTCTATCTTCTTTTCTTACTTTACTTCTTCACTTTTCTAAATATTTATTACTTCTCAAAGCATACTCCTTAAAACTGAAGTTCTATCTTCTTTTCTTACTTTACTTATTCACTTTTCTAATTACTTATTACATCTCAAAACATAATCATTAAAACTGAAGCTCTATCTTCTATTCTTACTTTACTTCTTCACTTTTCTAATTACTTATTACTTCTCAAAGCATACTCCTTAAAACTGAAGTTCTATCTTCTTTTCTTACTTTACTTCTTCACTTTTCTAATACTTAATACTTCTCATAGCATACTTCTTAAAACTGAAATTCTATCTTCTTTTCTTACTTTACTTCTTCACTTTTCAATAGGCTAACTTTTATCTACAAGCATATCTTGACAAATCGAATACAGATTCGTAATTATTATATTATTACTAACACTTTGGATATTCTAACTTATATTTTAGTGCTTGCAACGCAAACTTATCATTAGATATTCTTTTTTTACTTCACTTATTCACTTTTCTAATTACTTATTACATCTCAAAACATAATCATTAAAACTGAAGCTCTATCTTCTATTCTTACTTTACTTCTTCACTTTTCTAATTACTTATTACTTCTCAAAGCATACTCCTTAAAACTGAAGTTCTATCTTCTTTTCTTACTTTACTTCTTCACTTTTCTAATACTTAATACTTCTCATAGCATACTTCTTAAAACTGAAATTCTATCTTCTTTTCTTACTTTACTTCTTCACTTTTCTAATTACTTATTACTTCTCATAGCATACTCCTTAAAACTGAAGCTCTATCTTCTTTTCTTACTTTACTTCTTCACTTTTCTAAATATTTATTACTTCTCAAAGCATACTCCTTAAAACTGAAGTTCTATCTTCTTTTCTTACTTTACTTATTCACTTTTCAATAGGCTAACTTTTATCTACAAGCATATCTTGACAAATCGAATACAGATTCGTAATTATTATATTATTACTAACACTTTGGATATTCTAACTTATATTTTAGTGCTTGCAACGCAAACTTATCATTAGATATTCTTTTTTTACTTCACTTATTCACTTTTCTAATTACTTATTACTTCTCAAAGCATACTCCTTAAAACTGAAGCTCTATCTTCTTTTCTTACTTTACTTCTTCACTTTTCTAATACTTAATACTTCTCATAGCATACTTCTTAAAACTGAAATTCTATCTTCTTTTCTTACTTTACTTCTTCACTTTTCTAATTACTTATTACTTCTCATAGCATACTCCTTAAAACTGAAGCTCTATCTTCTTTTCTTACTTTACTTCTTCACTTTTCTAAATATTTATTACTTCTCAAAGCATACTCCTTAAAACTGAAGTTCTATCTTCTTTTCTTACTTTACTTATTCACTTTTCTAATTACTTATTACATCTCAAAACATAATCATTAAAACTGAAGCTCTATCTTCTATTCTTACTTTACTTCTTCACTTTTCTAATTACTTATTACTTCTCAAAGCATACTCCTTAAAACTGAAGTTCTATCTTCTTTTCTTACTTTACTTCTTCACTTTTCTAATACTTAATACTTCTCATAGCATACTTCTTAAAACTGAAATTCTATCTTCTTTTCTTACTTTACTTCTTCACTTTTCAATAGGCTAACTTTTATCTACAAGCATATCTTGACAAATCGAATACAGATTCGTAATTATTATATTATTACTAACACTTTGGATATTCTAACTTATATTTTAGTGCTTGCAACGCAAACTTATCATTAGATATTCTTTTTTTACTTCACTTATTCACTTTTCTAATTACTTATTACTTCTCAAAGCATACTCCTTAAAACTGAAGCTCTATCTTCTTTTCTTACTTTACTTCTTCACTTTTCTAATACTTAATACTTCTCATAGCATACTTCTTAAAACTGAAATTCTATCTTCTTTTCTTACTTTACTTCTTCACTTTTCTAATTACTTATTACTTCTCATAGCATACTCCTTAAAACTGAAGCTCTATCTTCTTTTCTTACTTTACTTCTTCACTTTTCTAAATATTTATTACTTCTCAAAGCATACTCCTTAAAACTGAAGTTCTATCTTCTTTTCTTACTTTACTTATTCACTTTTCTAATTACTTATTACATCTCAAAACATAATCATTAAAACTGAAGCTCTATCTTCTATTCTTACTTTACTTCTTCACTTTTCTAATTACTTATTACTTCTCAAAGCATACTCCTTAAAACTGAAGTTCTATCTTCTTTTCTTACTTTACTTCTTCACTTTTCTAATACTTAATACTTCTCATAGCATACTTCTTAAAACTGAAATTCTATCTTCTTTTCTTACTTTACTTCTTCACTTTTCAATAGGCTAACTTTTATCTACAAGCATATCTTGACAAATCGAATACAGATTCGTAATTATTATATTATTACTAACACTTTGGATATTCTAACTTATATTTTAGTGCTTGCAACGCAAACTTATCATTAGATATTCTTTTTTTACTTCACTTATTCACTTTTCTAATTACTTATTACTTCTCAAAGCATACTCCTTAAAACTGAAGCTCTATCTTCTTTTCTTACTTTACTTCTTCACTTTTCTAATACTTAATACTTCTCATAGCATACTTCTTAAAACTGAAATTCTATCTTCTTTTCTTACTTTACTTCTTCACTTTTCTAATTACTTATTACTTCTCATAGCATACTCCTTAAAACTGAAGCTCTATCTTCTTTTCTTACTTTACTTCTTCACTTTTCTAAATATTTATTACTTCTCAAAGCATACTCCTTAAAACTGAAGTTCTATCTTCTTTTCTTACTTTACTTATTCACTTTTCTAATTACTTATTACATCTCAAAACATAATCATTAAAACTGAAGCTCTATCTTCTATTCTTACTTTACTTCTTCACTTTTCTAATTACTTATTACTTCTCAAAGCATACTCCTTAAAACTGAAGTTCTATCTTCTTTTCTTACTTTACTTCTTCACTTTTCTAATACTTAATACTTCTCATAGCATACTTCTTAAAACTGAAATTCTATCTTCTTTTCTTACTTTACTTCTTCACTTTTCAATAGGCTAACTTTTATCTACAAGCATATCTTGACAAATCGAATACAGATTCGTAATTATTATATTATTACTAACACTTTGGATATTCTAACTTATATTTTAGTGCTTGCAACGCAAACTTATCATTAGATATTCTTTTTTTACTTCACTTATTCACTTTTCTAATTACTTATTACTTCTCAAAGCATACTCCTTAAAACTGAAGCTCTATCTTCTTTTCTTACTTTACTTCTTCACTTTTCTAATACTTAATACTTCTCATAGCATACTTCTTAAAACTGAAATTCTATCTTCTTTTCTTACTTTACTTCTTCACTTTTCTAATTACTTATTACTTCTCATAGCATACTCCTTAAAACTGAAGCTCTATCTTCTTTTCTTACTTTACTTCTTCACTTTTCTAAATATTTATTACTTCTCAAAGCATACTCCTTAAAACTGAAGTTCTATCTTCTTTTCTTACTTTACTTATTCACTTTTCTAATTACTTATTACATCTCAAAACATAATCATTAAAACTGAAGCTCTATCTTCTATTCTTACTTTACTTCTTCACTTTTCTAATTACTTATTACTTCTCAAAGCATACTCCTTAAAACTGAAGTTCTATCTTCTTTTCTTACTTTACTTCTTCACTTTTCTAATACTTAATACTTCTCATAGCATACTTCTTAAAACTGAAATTCTATCTTCTTTTCTTACTTTACTTCTTCACTTTTCAATAGGCTAACTTTTATCTACAAGCATATCTTGACAAATCGAATACAGATTCGTAATTATTATATTATTACTAACACTTTGGATATTCTAACTTATATTTTAGTGCTTGCAACGCAAACTTATCATTAGATATTCTTTTTTTACTTCACTTATTCACTTTTCTAATTACTTATTACTTCTCAAAGCATACTCCTTAAAACTGAAGCTCTATCTTCTTTTCTTACTTTACTTCTTCACTTTTCTAATACTTAATACTTCTCATAGCATACTTCTTAAAACTGAAATTCTATCTTCTTTTCTTACTTTACTTCTTCACTTTTCTAATTACTTATTACTTCTCATAGCATACTCCTTAAAACTGAAGCTCTATCTTCTTTTCTTACTTTACTTCTTCACTTTTCTAAATATTTATTACTTCTCAAAGCATACTCCTTAAAACTGAAGTTCTATCTTCTTTTCTTACTTTACTTATTCACTTTTCTAATTACTTATTACATCTCAAAACATAATCATTAAAACTGAAGCTCTATCTTCTATTCTTACTTTACTTCTTCACTTTTCTAATTACTTATTACTTCTCAAAGCATACTCCTTAAAACTGAAGTTCTATCTTCTTTTCTTACTTTACTTCTTCACTTTTCTAATACTTAATACTTCTCATAGCATACTTCTTAAAACTGAAATTCTATCTTCTTTTCTTACTTTACTTCTTCACTTTTCAATAGGCTAACTTTTATCTACAAGCATATCTTGACAAATCGAATACAGATTCGTAATTATTATATTATTACTAACACTTTGGATATTCTAACTTATATTTTAGTGCTTGCAACGCAAACTTATCATTAGATATTCTTTTTTTACTTCACTTATTCACTTTTCTAATTACTTATTACTTCTCAAAGCATACTCCTTAAAACTGAAGCTCTATCTTCTTTTCTTACTTTACTTCTTCACTTTTCTAATACTTAATACTTCTCATAGCATACTTCTTAAAACTGAAATTCTATCTTCTTTTCTTACTTTACTTCTTCACTTTTCTAATTACTTATTACTTCTCATAGCATACTCCTTAAAACTGAAGCTCTATCTTCTTTTCTTACTTTACTTCTTCACTTTTCTAAATATTTATTACTTCTCAAAGCATACTCCTTAAAACTGAAGTTCTATCTTCTTTTCTTACTTTACTTATTCACTTTTCTAATTACTTATTACATCTCAAAACATAATCATTAAAACTGAAGCTCTATCTTCTATTCTTACTTTACTTCTTCACTTTTCTAATTACTTATTACTTCTCAAAGCATACTCCTTAAAACTGAAGTTCTATCTTCTTTTCTTACTTTACTTCTTCACTTTTCTAATACTTAATACTTCTCATAGCATACTTCTTAAAACTGAAATTCTATCTTCTTTTCTTACTTTACTTCTTCACTTTTCAATAGGCTAACTTTTATCTACAAGCATATCTTGACAAATCGAATACAGATTCGTAATTATTATATTATTACTAACACTTTGGATATTCTAACTTATATTTTAGTGCTTGCAACGCAAACTTATCATTAGATATTCTTTTTTTACTTCACTTATTCACTTTTCTAATTACTTATTACATCTCAAAACATAATCATTAAAACTGAAGCTCTATCTTCTATTCTTACTTTACTTCTTCACTTTTCTAATTACTTATTACTTCTCAAAGCATACTCCTTAAAACTGAAGTTCTATCTTCTTTTCTTACTTTACTTCTTCACTTTTCTAATACTTAATACTTCTCATAGCATACTTCTTAAAACTGAAATTCTATCTTCTTTTCTTACTTTACTTCTTCACTTTTCTAATTACTTATTACTTCTCATAGCATACTCCTTAAAACTGAAGCTCTATCTTCTTTTCTTACTTTACTTCTTCACTTTTCTAAATATTTATTACTTCTCAAAGCATACTCCTTAAAACTGAAGTTCTATCTTCTTTTCTTACTTTACTTATTCACTTTTCAATAGGCTAACTTTTATCTACAAGCATATCTTGACAAATCGAATACAGATTCGTAATTATTATATTATTACTAACACTTTGGATATTCTAACTTATATTTTAGTGCTTGCAACGCAAACTTATCATTAGATATTCTTTTTTTACTTCACTTATTCACTTTTCTAATTACTTATTACTTCTCAAAGCATACTCCTTAAAACTGAAGCTCTATCTTCTTTTCTTACTTTACTTCTTCACTTTTCTAATACTTAATACTTCTCATAGCATACTTCTTAAAACTGAAATTCTATCTTCTTTTCTTACTTTACTTCTTCACTTTTCTAATTACTTATTACTTCTCATAGCATACTCCTTAAAACTGAAGCTCTATCTTCTTTTCTTACTTTACTTCTTCACTTTTCTAAATATTTATTACTTCTCAAAGCATACTCCTTAAAACTGAAGTTCTATCTTCTTTTCTTACTTTACTTATTCACTTTTCTAATTACTTATTACATCTCAAAACATAATCATTAAAACTGAAGCTCTATCTTCTATTCTTACTTTACTTCTTCACTTTTCTAATTACTTATTACTTCTCAAAGCATACTCCTTAAAACTGAAGTTCTATCTTCTTTTCTTACTTTACTTCTTCACTTTTCTAATACTTAATACTTCTCATAGCATACTTCTTAAAACTGAAATTCTATCTTCTTTTCTTACTTTACTTCTTCACTTTTCAATAGGCTAACTTTTATCTACAAGCATATCTTGACAAATCGAATACAGATTCGTAATTATTATATTATTACTAACACTTTGGATATTCTAACTTATATTTTAGTGCTTGCAACGCAAACTTATCATTAGATATTCTTTTTTTACTTCACTTATTCACTTTTCTAATTACTTATTACTTCTCAAAGCATACTCCTTAAAACTGAAGCTCTATCTTCTTTTCTTACTTTACTTCTTCACTTTTCTAATACTTAATACTTCTCATAGCATACTTCTTAAAACTGAAATTCTATCTTCTTTTCTTACTTTACTTCTTCACTTTTCTAATTACTTATTACTTCTCATAGCATACTCCTTAAAACTGAAGCTCTATCTTCTTTTCTTACTTTACTTCTTCACTTTTCTAAATATTTATTACTTCTCAAAGCATACTCCTTAAAACTGAAGTTCTATCTTCTTTTCTTACTTTACTTATTCACTTTTCTAATTACTTATTACATCTCAAAACATAATCATTAAAACTGAAGCTCTATCTTCTATTCTTACTTTACTTCTTCACTTTTCTAATTACTTATTACTTCTCAAAGCATACTCCTTAAAACTGAAGTTCTATCTTCTTTTCTTACTTTACTTCTTCACTTTTCTAATACTTAATACTTCTCATAGCATACTTCTTAAAACTGAAATTCTATCTTCTTTTCTTACTTTACTTCTTCACTTTTCAATAGGCTAACTTTTATCTACAAGCATATCTTGACAAATCGAATACAGATTCGTAATTATTATATTATTACTAACACTTTGGATATTCTAACTTATATTTTAGTGCTTGCAACGCAAACTTATCATTAGATATTCTTTTTTTACTTCACTTATTCACTTTTCTAATTACTTATTACTTCTCAAAGCATACTCCTTAAAACTGAAGTTCTATCTTCTTTTCTTACTTTACTTCTTCACTTTTCTAATACTTAATACTTCTCATAGCATACTTCTTAAAACTGAAATTCTATCTTCTTTTCTTACTTTACTTCTTCACTTTTCAATAGGCTAACTTTTATCTACAAGCATATCTTGACAAATCGAATACAGATTCGTAATTATTATATTATTACTAACACTTTGGATATTCTAACTTATATTTTAGTGCTTGCAACGCAAACTTATCATTAGATATTCTTTTTTTACTTCACTTATTCACTTTTCTAATTACTTATTACTTCTCAAAGCATACTCCTTAAAACTGAAGCTCTATCTTCTTTTCTTACTTTACTTCTTCACTTTTCTAATACTTAATACTTCTCATAGCATACTTCTTAAAACTGAAATTCTATCTTCTTTTCTTACTTTACTTCTTCACTTTTCTAATTACTTATTACTTCTCATAGCATACTCCTTAAAACTGAAGCTCTATCTTCTTTTCTTACTTTACTTCTTCACTTTTCTAAATATTTATTACTTCTCAAAGCATACTCCTTAAAACTGAAGTTCTATCTTCTTTTCTTACTTTACTTATTCACTTTTCTAATTACTTATTACATCTCAAAACATAATCATTAAAACTGAAGCTCTATCTTCTATTCTTACTTTACTTCTTCACTTTTCTAATTACTTATTACTTCTCAAAGCATACTCCTTAAAACTGAAGTTCTATCTTCTTTTCTTACTTTACTTCTTCACTTTTCTAATACTTAATACTTCTCATAGCATACTTCTTAAAACTGAAATTCTATCTTCTTTTCTTACTTTACTTCTTCACTTTTCAATAGGCTAACTTTTATCTACAAGCATATCTTGACAAATCGAATACAGATTCGTAATTATTATATTATTACTAACACTTTGGATATTCTAACTTATATTTTAGTGCTTGCAACGCAAACTTATCATTAGATATTCTTTTTTTACTTCACTTATTCACTTTTCTAATTACTTATTACTTCTCAAAGCATACTCCTTAAAACTGAAGCTCTATCTTCTTTTCTTACTTTACTTCTTCACTTTTCTAATACTTAATACTTCTCATAGCATACTTCTTAAAACTGAAATTCTATCTTCTTTTCTTACTTTACTTCTTCACTTTTCAATAGGCTAACTTTTATCTACAAGCATATCTTGACAAATCGAATACAGATTCGTAATTATTATATTATTACTAACACTTTGGATATTCTAACTTATATTTTAGTGCTTGCAACGCAAACTTATCATTAGATATTCTTTTTTTACTTCACTTATTCACTTTTCTAATTACTTATTACTTCTCAAAGCATACTCCTTAAAACTGAAGCTCTATCTTCTTTTCTTACTTTACTTCTTCACTTTTCTAATACTTAATACTTCTCATAGCATACTTCTTAAAACTGAAATTCTATCTTCTTTTCTTACTTTACTTCTTCACTTTTCTAATTACTTATTACTTCTCATAGCATACTCCTTAAAACTGAAGCTCTATCTTCTTTTCTTACTTTACTTCTTCACTTTTCTAAATATTTATTACTTCTCAAAGCATACTCCTTAAAACTGAAGTTCTATCTTCTTTTCTTACTTTACTTATTCACTTTTCTAATTACTTATTACATCTCAAAACATAATCATTAAAACTGAAGCTCTATCTTCTATTCTTACTTTACTTCTTCACTTTTCTAATTACTTATTACTTCTCAAAGCATACTCCTTAAAACTGAAGTTCTATCTTCTTTTCTTACTTTACTTCTTCACTTTTCTAATACTTAATACTTCTCATAGCATACTTCTTAAAACTGAAATTCTATCTTCTTTTCTTACTTTACTTCTTCACTTTTCAATAGGCTAACTTTTATCTACAAGCATATCTTGACAAATCGAATACAGATTCGTAATTATTATATTATTACTAACACTTTGGATATTCTAACTTATATTTTAGTGCTTGCAACGCAAACTTATCATTAGATATTCTTTTTTTACTTCACTTATTCACTTTTCTAATTACTTATTACTTCTCAAAGCATACTCCTTAAAACTGAAGTTCTATCTTCTTTTCTTACTTTACTTCTTCACTTTTCTAATACTTAATACTTCTCATAGCATACTTCTTAAAACTGAAATTCTATCTTCTTTTCTTACTTTACTTCTTCACTTTTCAATAGGCTAACTTTTATCTACAAGCATATCTTGACAAATCGAATACAGATTCGTAATTATTATATTATTACTAACACTTTGGATATTCTAACTTATATTTTAGTGCTTGCAACGCAAACTTATCATTAGATATTCTTTTTTTACTTCACTTATTCACTTTTCTAATTACTTATTACTTCTCAAAGCATACTCCTTAAAACTGAAGCTCTATCTTCTTTTCTTACTTTACTTCTTCACTTTTCTAATACTTAATACTTCTCATAGCATACTTCTTAAAACTGAAATTCTATCTTCTTTTCTTACTTTACTTCTTCACTTTTCTAATTACTTATTACTTCTCATAGCATACTCCTTAAAACTGAAGCTCTATCTTCTTTTCTTACTTTACTTCTTCACTTTTCTAAATATTTATTACTTCTCAAAGCATACTCCTTAAAACTGAAGTTCTATCTTCTTTTCTTACTTTACTTATTCACTTTTCTAATTACTTATTACATCTCAAAACATAATCATTAAAACTGAAGCTCTATCTTCTATTCTTACTTTACTTCTTCACTTTTCTAATTACTTATTACTTCTCAAAGCATACTCCTTAAAACTGAAGTTCTATCTTCTTTTCTTACTTTACTTCTTCACTTTTCTAATACTTAATACTTCTCATAGCATACTTCTTAAAACTGAAATTCTATCTTCTTTTCTTACTTTACTTCTTCACTTTTCAATAGGCTAACTTTTATCTACAAGCATATCTTGACAAATCGAATACAGATTCGTAATTATTATATTATTACTAACACTTTGGATATTCTAACTTATATTTTAGTGCTTGCAACGCAAACTTATCATTAGATATTCTTTTTTTACTTCACTTATTCACTTTTCTAATTACTTATTACTTCTCAAAGCATACTCCTTAAAACTGAAGCTCTATCTTCTTTTCTTACTTTACTTCTTCACTTTTCTAATACTTAATACTTCTCATAGCATACTTCTTAAAACTGAAATTCTATCTTCTTTTCTTACTTTACTTCTTCACTTTTCTAATTACTTATTACTTCTCATAGCATACTCCTTAAAACTGAAGCTCTATCTTCTTTTCTTACTTTACTTCTTCACTTTTCTAAATATTTATTACTTCTCAAAGCATACTCCTTAAAACTGAAGTTCTATCTTCTTTTCTTACTTTACTTATTCACTTTTCTAATTACTTATTACATCTCAAAACATAATCATTAAAACTGAAGCTCTATCTTCTATTCTTACTTTACTTCTTCACTTTTCTAATTACTTATTACTTCTCAAAGCATACTCCTTAAAACTGAAGTTCTATCTTCTTTTCTTACTTTACTTCTTCACTTTTCTAATACTTAATACTTCTCATAGCATACTTCTTAAAACTGAAATTCTATCTTCTTTTCTTACTTTACTTCTTCACTTTTCAATAGGCTAACTTTTATCTACAAGCATATCTTGACAAATCGAATACAGATTCGTAATTATTATATTATTACTAACACTTTGGATATTCTAACTTATATTTTAGTGCTTGCAACGCAAACTTATCATTAGATATTCTTTTTTTACTTCACTTATTCACTTTTCTAATTACTTATTACTTCTCAAAGCATACTCCTTAAAACTGAAGCTCTATCTTCTTTTCTTACTTTACTTCTTCACTTTTCTAATACTTAATACTTCTCATAGCATACTTCTTAAAACTGAAATTCTATCTTCTTTTCTTACTTTACTTCTTCACTTTTCTAATTACTTATTACTTCTCATAGCATACTCCTTAAAACTGAAGCTCTATCTTCTTTTCTTACTTTACTTCTTCACTTTTCTAAATATTTATTACTTCTCAAAGCATACTCCTTAAAACTGAAGTTCTATCTTCTTTTCTTACTTTACTTATTCACTTTTCTAATTACTTATTACATCTCAAAACATAATCATTAAAACTGAAGCTCTATCTTCTATTCTTACTTTACTTCTTCACTTTTCTAATTACTTATTACTTCTCAAAGCATACTCCTTAAAACTGAAGTTCTATCTTCTTTTCTTACTTTACTTCTTCACTTTTCTAATACTTAATACTTCTCATAGCATACTTCTTAAAACTGAAATTCTATCTTCTTTTCTTACTTTACTTCTTCACTTTTCAATAGGCTAACTTTTATCTACAAGCATATCTTGACAAATCGAATACAGATTCGTAATTATTATATTATTACTAACACTTTGGATATTCTAACTTATATTTTAGTGCTTGCAACGCAAACTTATCATTAGATATTCTTTTTTTACTTCACTTATTCACTTTTCTAATTACTTATTACATCTCAAAACATAATCATTAAAACTGAAGCTCTATCTTCTATTCTTACTTTACTTCTTCACTTTTCTAATTACTTATTACTTCTCAAAGCATACTCCTTAAAACTGAAGTTCTATCTTCTTTTCTTACTTTACTTCTTCACTTTTCTAATACTTAATACTTCTCATAGCATACTTCTTAAAACTGAAATTCTATCTTCTTTTCTTACTTTACTTCTTCACTTTTCTAATTACTTATTACTTCTCATAGCATACTCCTTAAAACTGAAGCTCTATCTTCTTTTCTTACTTTACTTCTTCACTTTTCTAAATATTTATTACTTCTCAAAGCATACTCCTTAAAACTGAAGTTCTATCTTCTTTTCTTACTTTACTTATTCACTTTTCAATAGGCTAACTTTTATCTACAAGCATATCTTGACAAATCGAATACAGATTCGTAATTATTATATTATTACTAACACTTTGGATATTCTAACTTATATTTTAGTGCTTGCAACGCAAACTTATCATTAGATATTCTTTTTTTACTTCACTTATTCACTTTTCTAATTACTTATTACTTCTCAAAGCATACTCCTTAAAACTGAAGCTCTATCTTCTTTTCTTACTTTACTTCTTCACTTTTCTAATACTTAATACTTCTCATAGCATACTTCTTAAAACTGAAATTCTATCTTCTTTTCTTACTTTACTTCTTCACTTTTCTAATTACTTATTACTTCTCATAGCATACTCCTTAAAACTGAAGCTCTATCTTCTTTTCTTACTTTACTTCTTCACTTTTCTAAATATTTATTACTTCTCAAAGCATACTCCTTAAAACTGAAGTTCTATCTTCTTTTCTTACTTTACTTATTCACTTTTCTAATTACTTATTACATCTCAAAACATAATCATTAAAACTGAAGCTCTATCTTCTATTCTTACTTTACTTCTTCACTTTTCTAATTACTTATTACTTCTCAAAGCATACTCCTTAAAACTGAAGTTCTATCTTCTTTTCTTACTTTACTTCTTCACTTTTCTAATACTTAATACTTCTCATAGCATACTTCTTAAAACTGAAATTCTATCTTCTTTTCTTACTTTACTTCTTCACTTTTCAATAGGCTAACTTTTATCTACAAGCATATCTTGACAAATCGAATACAGATTCGTAATTATTATATTATTACTAACACTTTGGATATTCTAACTTATATTTTAGTGCTTGCAACGCAAACTTATCATTAGATATTCTTTTTTTACTTCACTTATTCACTTTTCTAATTACTTATTACTTCTCAAAGCATACTCCTTAAAACTGAAGCTCTATCTTCTTTTCTTACTTTACTTCTTCACTTTTCTAATACTTAATACTTCTCATAGCATACTTCTTAAAACTGAAATTCTATCTTCTTTTCTTACTTTACTTCTTCACTTTTCTAATTACTTATTACTTCTCATAGCATACTCCTTAAAACTGAAGCTCTATCTTCTTTTCTTACTTTACTTCTTCACTTTTCTAAATATTTATTACTTCTCAAAGCATACTCCTTAAAACTGAAGTTCTATCTTCTTTTCTTACTTTACTTATTCACTTTTCTAATTACTTATTACATCTCAAAACATAATCATTAAAACTGAAGCTCTATCTTCTATTCTTACTTTACTTCTTCACTTTTCTAATTACTTATTACTTCTCAAAGCATACTCCTTAAAACTGAAGTTCTATCTTCTTTTCTTACTTTACTTCTTCACTTTTCTAATACTTAATACTTCTCATAGCATACTTCTTAAAACTGAAATTCTATCTTCTTTTCTTACTTTACTTCTTCACTTTTCAATAGGCTAACTTTTATCTACAAGCATATCTTGACAAATCGAATACAGATTCGTAATTATTATATTATTACTAACACTTTGGATATTCTAACTTATATTTTAGTGCTTGCAACGCAAACTTATCATTAGATATTCTTTTTTTACTTCACTTATTCACTTTTCTAATTACTTATTACATCTCAAAACATAATCATTAAAACTGAAGCTCTATCTTCTATTCTTACTTTACTTCTTCACTTTTCTAATTACTTATTACTTCTCAAAGCATACTCCTTAAAACTGAAGTTCTATCTTCTTTTCTTACTTTACTTCTTCACTTTTCTAATACTTAATACTTCTCATAGCATACTTCTTAAAACTGAAATTCTATCTTCTTTTCTTACTTTACTTCTTCACTTTTCAATAGGCTAACTTTTATCTACAAGCATATCTTGACAAATCGAATACAGATTCGTAATTATTATATTATTACTAACACTTTAAATATTCTAACTTATATTTTAGTGCTTGCAACGCAAACTTATCATTAGATATTCTTTTTTTACTTCACTTATTCACTTTTCTAATTACTTATTACATCTCAAAACATAATCATTAAAACTGAAGCTCTATCTTCTATTCTTACTTTACTTCTTCACTTTTCTAATTACTTATTACTTCTCAAAGCATACTCCTTAAAACTGAAGTTCTATCTTCTTTTCTTACTTTACTTCTTCACTTTTCTAATACTTAATACTTCTCATAGCATACTTCTTAAAACTGAAATTCTATCTTCTTTTCTTACTTTACTTCTTCACTTTTCAATAGGCTAACTTTTATCTACAAGCATATCTTGACAAATCGAATACAGATTCGTAATTATTATATTATTACTAACACTTTGGATATTCTAACTTATATTTTAGTGCTTGCAACGCAAACTTATCATTAGATATTCTTTTTTTACTTCACTTATTCACTTTTCTAATTACTTATTACATCTCAAAACATAATCATTAAAACTGAAGCTCTATCTTCTATTCTTACTTTACTTCTTCACTTTTCTAATTACTTATTACTTCTCAAAGCATACTCCTTAAAACTGAAGTTCTATCTTCTTTTCTTACTTTACTTCTTCACTTTTCTAATACTTAATACTTCTCATAGCATACTTCTTAAAACTGAAATTCTATCTTCTTTTCTTACTTTACTTCTTCACTTTTCAATAGGCTAACTTTTATCTACAAGCATATCTTGACAAATCGAATACAGATTCGTAATTATTATATTATTACTAACACTTTGGATATTCTAACTTATATTTTAGTGCTTGCAACGCAAACTTATCATTAGATATTCTTTTTTTACTTCACTTATTCACTTTTCTAATTACTTATTACATCTCAAAACATAATCATTAAAACTGAAGCTCTATCTTCTATTCTTACTTTACTTCTTCACTTTTCTAATTACTTATTACTTCTCAAAGCATACTCCTTAAAACTGAAGTTCTATCTTCTTTTCTTACTTTACTTCTTCACTTTTCTAATACTTAATACTTCTCATAGCATACTTCTTAAAACTGAAATTCTATCTTCTTTTCTTACTTTACTTCTTCACTTTTCAATAGGCTAACTTTTATCTACAAGCATATCTTGACAAATCGAATACAGATTCGTAATTATTATATTATTACTAACACTTTGGATATTCTAACTTATATTTTAGTGCTTGCAACGCAAACTTATCATTAGATATTCTTTTTTTACTTCACTTATTCACTTTTCTAATTACTTATTACTTCTCAAAGCATACTCCTTAAAACTGAAGCTCTATCTTCTTTTCTTACTTTACTTCTTCACTTTTCTAATACTTAATACTTCTCATAGCATACTTCTTAAAACTGAAATTCTATCTTCTTTTCTTACTTTACTTCTTCACTTTTCTAATTACTTATTACTTCTCATAGCATACTCCTTAAAACTGAAGCTCTATCTTCTTTTCTTACTTTACTTCTTCACTTTTCTAAATATTTATTACTTCTCAAAGCATACTCCTTAAAACTGAAGTTCTATCTTCTTTTCTTACTTTACTTATTCACTTTTCTAATTACTTATTACATCTCAAAACATAATCATTAAAACTGAAGCTCTATCTTCTATTCTTACTTTACTTCTTCACTTTTCTAATTACTTATTACTTCTCAAAGCATACTCCTTAAAACTGAAGTTCTATCTTCTTTTCTTACTTTACTTCTTCACTTTTCTAATACTTAATACTTCTCATAGCATACTTCTTAAAACTGAAATTCTATCTTCTTTTCTTACTTTACTTCTTCACTTTTCAATAGGCTAACTTTTATCTACAAGCATATCTTGACAAATCGAATACAGATTCGTAATTATTATATTATTACTAACACTTTGGATATTCTAACTTATATTTTAGTGCTTGCAACGCAAACTTATCATTAGATATTCTTTTTTTACTTCACTTATTCACTTTTCTAATTACTTATTACATCTCAAAACATAATCATTAAAACTGAAGCTCTATCTTCTATTCTTACTTTACTTCTTCACTTTTCTAATTACTTATTACTTCTCAAAGCATACTCCTTAAAACTGAAGTTCTATCTTCTTTTCTTACTTTACTTCTTCACTTTTCTAATACTTAATACTTCTCATAGCATACTTCTTAAAACTGAAATTCTATCTTCTTTTCTTACTTTACTTCTTCACTTTTCAATAGGCTAACTTTTATCTACAAGCATATCTTGACAAATCGAATACAGATTCGTAATTATTATATTATTACTAACACTTTGGATATTCTAACTTATATTTTAGTGCTTGCAACGCAAACTTATCATTAGATATTCTTTTTTTACTTCACTTATTCACTTTTCTAATTACTTATTACTTCTCAAAGCATACTCCTTAAAACTGAAGCTCTATCTTCTTTTCTTACTTTACTTCTTCACTTTTCTAATACTTAATACTTCTCATAGCATACTTCTTAAAACTGAAATTCTATCTTCTTTTCTTACTTTACTTCTTCACTTTTCTAATTACTTATTACTTCTCATAGCATACTCCTTAAAACTGAAGCTCTATCTTCTTTTCTTACTTTACTTCTTCACTTTTCTAAATATTTATTACTTCTCAAAGCATACTCCTTAAAACTGAAGTTCTATCTTCTTTTCTTACTTTACTTATTCACTTTTCTAATTACTTATTACATCTCAAAACATAATCATTAAAACTGAAGCTCTATCTTCTATTCTTACTTTACTTCTTCACTTTTCTAATTACTTATTACTTCTCAAAGCATACTCCTTAAAACTGAAGTTCTATCTTCTTTTCTTACTTTACTTCTTCACTTTTCTAATACTTAATACTTCTCATAGCATACTTCTTAAAACTGAAATTCTATCTTCTTTTCTTACTTTACTTCTTCACTTTTCAATAGGCTAACTTTTATCTACAAGCATATCTTGACAAATCGAATACAGATTCGTAATTATTATATTATTACTAACACTTTGGATATTCTAACTTATATTTTAGTGCTTGCAACGCAAACTTATCATTAGATATTCTTTTTTTACTTCACTTATTCACTTTTCTAATTACTTATTACATCTCAAAACATAATCATTAAAACTGAAGCTCTATCTTCTATTCTTACTTTACTTCTTCACTTTTCTAATTACTTATTACTTCTCAAAGCATACTCCTTAAAACTGAAGTTCTATCTTCTTTTCTTACTTTACTTCTTCACTTTTCTAATACTTAATACTTCTCATAGCATACTTCTTAAAACTGAAATTCTATCTTCTTTTCTTACTTTACTTCTTCACTTTTCAATAGGCTAACTTTTATCTACAAGCATATCTTGACAAATCGAATACAGATTCGTAATTATTATATTATTACTAACACTTTGGATATTCTAACTTATATTTTAGTGCTTGCAACGCAAACTTATCATTAGATATTCTTTTTTTACTTCACTTATTCACTTTTCTAATTACTTATTACATCTCAAAACATAATCATTAAAACTGAAGCTCTATCTTCTATTCTTACTTTACTTCTTCACTTTTCTAATTACTTATTACTTCTCAAAGCATACTCCTTAAAACTGAAGTTCTATCTTCTTTTCTTACTTTACTTCTTCACTTTTCTAATACTTAATACTTCTCATAGCATACTTCTTAAAACTGAAATTCTATCTTCTTTTCTTACTTTACTTCTTCACTTTTCAATAGGCTAACTTTTATCTACAAGCATATCTTGACAAATCGAATACAGATTCGTAATTATTATATTATTACTAACACTTTGGATATTCTAACTTATATTTTAGTGCTTGCAACGCAAACTTATCATTAGATATTCTTTTTTTACTTCACTTATTCACTTTTCTAATTACTTATTACATCTCAAAACATAATCATTAAAACTGAAGCTCTATCTTCTATTCTTACTTTACTTCTTCACTTTTCTAATTACTTATTACTTCTCAAAGCATACTCCTTAAAACTGAAGTTCTATCTTCTTTTCTTACTTTACTTCTTCACTTTTCTAATACTTAATACTTCTCATAGCATACTTCTTAAAACTGAAATTCTATCTTCTTTTCTTACTTTACTTCTTCACTTTTCAATAGGCTAACTTTTATCTACAAGCATATCTTGACAAATCGAATACAGATTCGTAATTATTATATTATTACTAACACTTTGGATATTCTAACTTATATTTTAGTGCTTGCAACGCAAACTTATCATTAGATATTCTTTTTTTACTTCACTTATTCACTTTTCTAATTACTTATTACATCTCAAAACATAATCATTAAAACTGAAGCTCTATCTTCTATTCTTACTTTACTTCTTCACTTTTCTAATTACTTATTACTTCTCAAAGCATACTCCTTAAAACTGAAGTTCTATCTTCTTTCTTACTTTACTTCTTCACTTTTCTAATACTTAATACTTCTCATAGCATACTTCTTAAAACTGAAATTCTATCTTCTTTTCTTACTTTACTTCTTCACTTTTCAATAGGCTAACTTTTATCTACAAGCATATCTTGACAAATCGAATACAGATTCGTAATTATTATATTATTACTAACACTTTGGATATTCTATCTTATATTTTAGTGCTTGCAACGCAAACTTATCATTAGATATTCTTTTTTTACTTCACTTATTCACTTTTCTAATTACTTATTACATCTCAAAACATAATCATTAAAACTGAAGCTCTATCTTCTATTCATACTTTACTTCTTCACTTTTCTAATTACTTATTACTTCTCAAAGCATACTCCTTAAAACTGAAGTTCTATCTTCTTTTCTTACTTTACTTCTTCACTTTTCTAATACTTAATACTTCTCATAGCATACTTCTTAAAACTGAAATTCTATCTTCTTTTCTTACTTTACTTCTTCACTTTTCAATAGGCTAACTTTTATCTACAAGCATATCTTGACAAATCGAATACAGATTCGTAATTATTATATTATTACTAACACTTTGGATATTCTATCTTATATTTTAGTGCTTGCAACGCAAACTTATCATTAGATATTCTTTTTTTACTTCACTTATTCACTTTTCTAATTACTTATTACATCTCAAAACATAATCATTAAAACTGAAGCTCTATCTTCTATTCTTACTTTACTTCTTCACTTTTCTAATTACTTATTACTTCTCAAAGCATACTCCTTAAAACTGAAGTTCTATCTTCTTTTCTTACTTTACTTCTTCACTTTTCTAATACTTAATACTTCTCATAGCATACTTCTTAAAACTGAAATTCTATCTTCTTTTCTTACTTTACTTCTTCACTTTTCAATAGGCTAACTTTTATCTACAAGCATATCTTGACAAATCGAATACAGATTCGTAATTATTATATTATTACTAACACTTTGGATATTCTAACTTATATTTTAGTGCTTGCAACGCAAACTTATCATTAGATATTCTTTTTTTACTTCACTTATTCACTTTTCTAATTACTTATTACATCTCAAAACATAATCATTAAAACTGAAGCTCTATCTTCTATTCTTACTTTACTTCTTCACTTTTCTAATTACTTATTACTTCTCAAAGCATACTCCTTAAAACTGAAGTTCTATCTTCTTTTCTTACTTTACTTCTTCACTTTTCTAATACTTAATACTTCTCATAGCATACTTCTTAAAACTGAAATTCTATCTTCTTTTCTTACTTTACTTCTTCACTTTTCAATAGGCTAACTTTTATCTACAAGCATATCTTGACAAATCGAATACAGATTCGTAATTATTATATTATTACTAACACTTTGGATATTCTAACTTATATTTTAGTGCTTGCAACGCAAACTTATCATTAGATATTCTTTTTTTACTTCAC
>CAMPDV010004580.1:0-35621 GCA_946699065.1 Loxodes magnus
GTTTTAAAGATTCAGTTCATAAAAACTTTAGTCAATTAATTAAGTGAAAAATGAGGACATTGATATATTCTATGGTAAAAATACGACTAGAGAATAGCTAATTAAAAAAGGAATTTAAAAGTAAATCCGAAATATAAGAGGTAAACATGCAAATAAAATAAAAAAAGAGAGAAAAAATCAGTTTTACATAATACGTAATCAATAATCCAGTAAAAATAATTTAATTGATACCCTATGGATATTGAAAAATAGTAAAAACCAATTTGAACCTATAATCAGAGTAATTTATTAAGATATTGAGACTGAAAAGCAAGAAAAGAATAACTAATAAGAAAAATAAGAAATTAAAAAAAAGTAAAGAATAGAGGAAAATTTATTTTGGAGTGAACTAAGAGGAAACATTGTTCTGCAAGAAGAAAAAATAATAAGAGAAAATTGTAAATATTGAAATAATTTTAAAATTAAATAGAACTTTAATTATAGCTTAAGAAGTGAAGGAATTCATTGAAAAATAAGTAGAAGCTGTTTTTATATTAGAGCTTCTATAAGTAACATTATTGGAATAATAGAAGCTGGAAATATATTATTAAGAGTAGTAAAAATTAATAAATAATTTTTATAAAAACCTGATAATTCGAACAAATTTAATTAAGAAGGGTAATGTAAAGCAAACTACAGTAAATTAAATTGATTGTGTTAAGTCTGGAAGTTTATTCGGAGAAGAATTGTAAAAGAATATATTGAAAAAATTAAAATAAAGAAATGAGATTAATGTAAAATTATTAAACTGATAAAAGAAAATTAGAAATATAAGTTTAAGATATAAAATAAAAATCATCAAAGAATTGAATAATCTAAAAAAAATTATGAAATTCAGAGGAAAAATATAAAGAATATTGCGTTTAAATTTATATCTTCATATCTAATGCTTTAACATGATGAAGAGATAGCAAAGTACTAATTTAAAAACTTCTAAAATAACATAAACAATATAATTATCTTAAAAGCTAAAAAAAGTGCTAAAAACATTACAGAAAATAGAAAAAATTTCTTATCTTAAGCTTGATGATTTAGAATCCCAATACTCTTAATTCTTTTATTTGATTTATTTATAGTAATAAAAGCTTTATACTTAGCAATATACTAAATACTTTATTTCTAGTTAAGTTGTCTATCAATCAAAAGTTTATGTTGGCTAAGTAAATGAACAATTATTTCCTGAAGGTATAGGAAGACTTTTGTAAGAAGAAACTTATTATGAAGGAGAGTTTAGAAATGGATTTAAAAATGGAAATGGACTTTTAATAAACTTAGAAAAGAAAATGATAGAAAGAGTTTATTATGACTATGATAAAAAAATATACTCCTAACTAATATTAAATCCAAATTAGAGCCTAGATATAATATTTTAAGATAAAAAATAATTTCCTCAAATATTTATAAATGATAGAATGACTATGGAACTAGTAGAAAGATTTACAGAAATAATGAATACAAAAATACTTATAGAAAATAATAAAATTAATTTAATAAATATAAATGAATAAGAAATATATGAAGGAGAAATAGATTCAAAATAAGAACCACATGGATATGGAAGAATCTTCAATTAGTAAGAATAGAACTATTATTAGGGATTCTTTATTAATGGTTAAAAGCATGGAAAAGGTATTTTAATAGACTTGAGAAATAAAACAGCATATGTAGGAAAATATTAAATTAAATTAAAGTGTTAAAGAAGGATCATCTACTTAAGAGCTTCCTACTACCCTATCCAACCAATAGGAACTTGATCTCTAGGTGGTCTTCTCCTCCCTTATCTGTCAAGTTTTTGGAATAGTTGTCTCTTCATATAGCTTGCTTTCTTCTTATAAATTTCTCCATTCCTGGTTGGGTAAAATTAGGTTAGGTCATTCCATATTTTCTATTAAATCTTCTTTCTCTTCCATCATCGTCTCCATAGGTGATCTGTTCTCCTGCAGATGTAACATTTTTTCCTAAAATATTTCTCTTTAGTTTTTTCAATTGGCTTATTATTCTCTTATTCGATCTCCATTGGGATAGATTGCATAGCCTATTATTTTACACTTGTCTCTAATTTTTCCAATTTTATATGAATATTTTCATTCGATTCGTATAATTGTTCCAGCTGTCTATCGAATTCGTCAATTCTGATATTCATTGCAGCCTGTTTTAAGTTTCTAGGAGCATGGGCTTCCTCATCTTCTAAATGCTCTTGCTGTTCTTAAGCTAGTTCTTCAATCTGTTTTTCCAGATCTTTATTTTTTCCTATTAATGCTAAGATAAGCTTAGCCATAGCCTCCTTCGTCATTCCTAAGATTTGTTCTTTATTGAGATCTCCGAAATCCATGTAGGGGTTGAATGTCCTAATCTAGGCCTGAAAGTTACTAATCTTTTGCTTCTTGGGAAGGTCCTCAGTCGATATTGTTGCATGTTAGTGTTTCTAGGGTTGTCTGGGAGTGTTGTTTAGAGTTGCTCCTATATGGTTTAAGAAGAAGGTTAGTTTTTGGAAGATGACGTGTGGTGTTTAGAAATTTAGGTTTTCTGCTTCCTCTCTTCCTTTTTAGCTTAGAAAGAGGTGGTATAGAAGCCTTTTTTGAAACCTTCTACCATATTTTTGTGCGAAAATATATTTTTGATAAATCTTAAAGGAAAAAGATTATTTAAGAAAAAATTGAATTTTTAAATATTAGAAAATGAAAAAAAAGTTTGTAAAATGATCTTTTCAATATAAGAAACTGAAAAAAATATAAAATATAGGGTAAGATTTAAGTTAATAGGATCTGCAAAACTGTTTAAATATCATATAATCAAAGATATTCTACTACACAAATTAACGTTTACTCTATCGGAAAAAATACTCCAATTAAACAAAGAAGCTCCAATTATACAGCATGTAATTAACGAATTCAATAAGAAATGAATGGGAATCGACCTATCGGAAGCTCTCAGATAAAAAAAATCAAAAATCCTCTGGACTTATGATAAACAAGATCCAAGCAAATATGAAGTTTCTTTTATTTTACATTAAACTCTTGATTTGTGATTAACCAAATAAAGTTGAAGTCACGTATATTAATTATTATTATTATAAATTGCTTTACCTAAAAATATTATATAAAATAAAGGTATGGAGATTTTAAGCAATAATTTTTCAATTATATAAGCGCTTAGAAAATTTCTCAAAAAGTAAGATTCTAGCATAAAAATAGTTTTCAATGGATGACATTTCATAATTTAATTTCATAAATTTAATTGATGAAATATTAAGTTAGCATAAAGCTCAGGATTATGGGCTTTCAAGTTGTATAGTATCAAAAAAGTCGATGGAAAAAAATCTATAGCATTACATATTAAAAATTACCAAAATTAAGTGACGCGGATAAGAGCGATAAGACGGTGAAAGATTTGATATGATTTTTATCAAAAATCAAATAGATTAGGATTGATTAAAAGATTTTGCTTTAAAAGTCTTTTAGCATTAAAATAGAAATTTTTGAAAAGAAACATGAATTTAAAGATATTGTATAAAAAAATTAAAAATTCTAAAGATTATAAAAAATTAAATACATATATAAATAAAAATGTCAGAAAAATTTGATTTTAATGATCATATGAAGATAATTCCTGATAATAAATAATACATTGACGATATTAGATTCAGGAATATCAACTTTGACAGCGAAATTGACATCTTAAAAAAATATAGATAAATTTTCGAAACTAAAAATATAATGACTACTAAATTTTATATAGATAATTTTCGAAACTAATAAAAATTTTAGATTTATTAGCGATATAATAACTATATAAAAAGAATATACGAAAAATAATAAAATAGGTGCTAATTAATTTAGAAATTTTAACATTTTGGGAATTAATAAAATTTATATTGCATTATTTTCAATTTTTTTAATTTAAAAGAAGTAAATTTATCTTAAAGAAAGAATAATCAAATTACTGAAATAGATGTGTAAAGACAGAATTTATTAAGAGTATAGTTATTTAATTTTAATTTAAAACTACGATTAATGTGTTAAGAAAAATCCCTTATTAGTTTCGATAAATAAGCATTTTCTCAATTGATAAAAAAGAAAATAAAAGTGAACTGAAAACTTAAGGTCATCTGTATTCATAATCATCATTCTAAAAATATTTGATAAAATAATTTCTTAAAGACTTGCTGATACATTAGCAAATATAAGTTTATAAATAGAAATAATTTACAAGAAAGTGATGAATTAATTATGAAATATGTTATCCAAATTAATAATTGACTTACTAAGGTAATTACTTAAAAATGCAGTTTCATCTTTCAAATTTTATAGAAGAAAAAATGTATAAGCTATTAGCAGAAGATAACTATTTAACTATTTACATAGTAGAAATTACATTATCTTTACTCATTTTTCCTTAAATCAAAAAGATTTTTTTAGATAAATAAATAAATTGGATTTTAGAGCGCGTAACACCTCGTTGGTGCGCAGCTCTTTAAATTAATTTTATTTAATGTCGAAAAATAAAATTTAATAAGTCTCTCTATCCTTTTTTTCTCTTCCTGCAGTGCGAGCATGCAATTTAACTTTCCAAAACATAGGGTATAATATGCGATTACAGCTACATCTTTTCCCCGACCTATGATGAAGAAGATTTTCTCCTGGCATTCTGAGTTCTCCAGCCTGCTAAATCTTCCTTCTAGGAGTTTCTTGTTATTGGTTTCTCTTTCTAATATTTATCCTCCATCCGCGCTCATTTTTAGTTGCCTTGCTGGACGTCCAAGCAGCATCCGAAGGAAAGGGCTTTCCACCCTATTAAAATTTAATTATATAATAATTGATTGCATTAGTGATGGGCTGTTTTAAGAAATTTAGCTTGGCTCAGTTCTTGTTATTTATCGATCGTAAAGTTATTATTGAGTACTTAAAAGTTTTTTAACTCCCTTTTAATTTTGAAGACTTTTAATGATTAAAAAATTTGGCAGATAAATATATATGAATTATCATGCAATTATTTATTTGAGTTAATCTAAAACTTAAAAAATGTATATGTGCATTTACTTTGAAAGCAAAGTAAAAAATTTGAAGAATAAAATTTAATGGAAAGCTATAGGTTTAAAAATATAAGGAGCTTAGTTAGTAATTTATCTAGGAAATAGTTAAGGCCATAACAAGGAATGTAGAACTTAACGATAAAAATATTATAGTAAGGTAGAAATTATTAGAATGAATTATTATTTTATATCCAAATAATAGGAAATCCCTCCTTTTAGCAAGAATCAGATTAATTGTTGTCTTTACTTCCAAAATCAGAGTAATATCAGTAGCATATGATTGATTTATTTATAATTAATAAAAAAATAAAACTTAATGAGCATATAACACAAAATAAAGTTCTAATGCATGTACTTAAAGTTCAAATTATTGATTAAATAAATAATAAATAAATTTGATTATAGAGCGCGTAACACCTCGTTGATGCGCAGCTCTTTCCATATCTCAATATATGTCCGTTTCTTCAAGTAAGCGTAATAGAAATTCTTCTCTTATTAGTTACATATCTTCCCCATTTTCCTCTAAATTATCTCTTTTTCTTCTGTCTTCTATCTATCTACACTTTATTAGAGCTTTGTTGCAAGCTTAATTTATTTTTTCTTACATATCTTACTAATTTTCATTTTTAATTTTTTTCTTTTTGATTAAACTTTTATACACTCATAAAAATTATCCTTTTCCTGCTCTATAATATTTTCTTTTTTTTCATCAATTTTTTTCTATGTATCTCTTTTCCCTTTTTTCTAATATATCTTTGATATAATTTTTTATTATTAAGTCAGTTTTACCTCTTTTTTACTCTTTTTAAGTTTTAATGAATTTCTCGAATTTGGCCGTACCTCATATTATATCAAATAGTTCCATTCATTATCTCTCTACTCCTATTGCTCTTAAATTTCAAATACATATTTATTTTCCTTCTTTGTATTTTGAAAAGTTTTCTATGATATGCCTTTCATTTTTTCTTTTATCATTACAGAAAGGGCATTAATTTGTCATAACATGGTTTCTTTCTTTTAAGCAATCCTAACTCCCATTACATATCGTTCTTATTCTAAATATGTAGCATATTTCTTCTTTTCTATTCTTAATGTATCTCAGGTAGTTGGGTGATCCTACTACATATTCATCAAATCATGTTTCTATATTGTAATTTTGTTATCATTTACCCCATACTTTCTCTATATCCTATGTATACTCTATATTCTCATATTGCACGATTAATACTTTTCTTCCCTTTTGAATTGCTATTATCATCATCTATAAATATTTTTTTGTCCTCAATTTTTAATTCTAATTCTATTGCCGTGCAATATTATTCAAGTATAAATTTCTTTTCTTTAATTAAGTCGAACATTAATTCATCTACTGTTTTTCCTTTGTTACCTATTAATTTGCCTCTTAATCTCAACGTTTTTTGTCATAGGTAAGTTTAGATTTCATAAAATGCAGTTCGTGTTCTAACACCTAATTTTGCACTTAAAATGGGGCGTCTATGATTATTCAGAAAGATCTTCTCTATATTATTTCTAATTGCTCCATCACTTATTTTTCTACAAATTATTCTTAATATAAGATCACTTCTGTCCCATAACTGAAAATTGAGCTTACGAAGGTTTTTATCGTTATTCCTGCATTATATGGTGTTAATCCTTATAAATTGTTATTTTTCCCAGTAAACATGTTTACATCTTTTATGCTGCTTCTAGTCTATTCTCCATGTGTTTTCAAAACTTATGTTCTCTTCTATTATATGGCCTAGTTACTAAAAGGTTGTTACTCTTTCAATCCTTAAATTTTCCACCTCGATATTATTTCCAATATTTTCTGAGTTACTATTTTCTGCTACTTTTCATATCATTCATTTTGTTTTATCTGCGATTTCCAATTTGTACTTTTCTGCCCATGAGGTTAAATTTTCGATTACTTCCTCTAATTATTCTTATTCACTTATATAGGCTAGGCCATCTGTGTATGCAAAATATTCTGCATATATTTCTTATGTTCATCCCTCTTCGTTTTTATATTCTATTGTAATAATAATGTACAATATTTTCGAAATGTTTGCAGAATAATTACTATATTATTGATAAAGAAAAAATGCTTTAAATTAAATAAAAATAAAAAATTAGCTTTAAATTTTAAAATCTCCAACTTTAATGACTGTCACTATTTGGATAAAATTCGCTTCCAATTCCTCCTTTTTGTTTTTCGCATCACTATCCTTCGAAAATATATCCATCTTTATGTTTATGCTTTCCATTTCCATGTTTTAAATCTTATTATCAATAACCTTCGTAAATATCTCCATTCATATAAAAATAAATTCCTTTTCCTTATTTTTTTCCTTCACATCACTGTCCTTCATACATATCTCCATTTTAATATTCATACTTTCCGAGGCCATGTAATTTACCTTAAAATCATTCACCTTCATAACTATTTCCATTTTAGTAAATCTAGCTACCTTTTCCTTATTTTTTTCCTTCATATCACTGTCCTTCATACATATCTCCATTTTAATATTCATACTTTCCGAGGCCATGTAATTTACCTTAAAATCAATCACCTTCGTAAATATCTCTATTTTGGTAATTTTATTTTCCTTTTCCATGTTTTTTATCTTAAAACCAATAACCTTCATAGCTATCTCCATTTAAATAAATCGCATTACCTTATCCTTATTTTTTTCCTTCATATCATTATCCTTCGTAAATATCTCCATTTTTAAATTAATACTTTCCTTTTCCATGCTTTAAATCTTAAAATCAGACCCCTTCATAACTATCACCATTTGAATAAAACTCTCTTCCATTTCCTTATCTTTTTCCATCAAATCACTATCCCTCATAAATGTCTCCGTTTATAGATTTAAATTTCCCTTCTCCATATTATTTGTCTTAATATCAATCACCTTCATAAGTATCTCCATTTATTACATACTAAATTACTTTTTAAACTTCATTTTTCTTTTCAAATATTACTATCAAGCTTCTATCCTTTTTATTTAAAATTAATTCATTTTAAAATTAGTTATTTTAATCTCAGTCTTTACTTCCACTTATTTCATTTTTATACTATTGCGGTAAAATTAATTTTTCTGTTAATTCTTTTTCAACCAATTTGTTAATTGTCATTTTTTTACTAAGGATTTAAAAACTTGCATTATATAACGATTTTTCAAAATATAGTTTCATTTACTTTAATTTTAAAGCTTTATCTTTAGTTTTATACTTTAAATTTTGATTGAATTTTCAATAATATTCTAATTCTTCTTTACAATTTTAAAATATCATACCTTTTTATTTTCTTTTAACGGATTTTTGTTATAGATTAACGAATATTTCTATTATTAAACTTAGAAAATATTTATTTATATCACTACTTTTTAATTTTGTTTGTTGGCTTTATTTTGTAATAAAAAACTACCATAAGTCTATTATTTAATTTTCTCTTTCAACCACTATGATAGTTTGCTTTATTGTAGAGAAAATTTACTAAAATAATTCGTTTTATATGATATTTAAACAGTTTTGCAGATCCTATTAACTTAAATCTTACCCTATATTTTATATTTTTTTCAGTTTCTTATATTGAAAAGATCATTTTACAAACTTTTTTTCTCATTTTCTAATATTTAAAAATTCAATTTTTTCTTAAATAATCTTTTTCCTTTAAGATTTATCAAAAATGTATTTTCCTACATATGCTGTTTTATTTCTCAAATCTATTAAAATACCTTTTCCATGCTTTTAACCATTAATAAAGAATCCCTAATAATAGTTCTATTCTTACTAATTGAAGATTCTTCCATATCCATGTGGTTCTTATTTTGAATCTATTTCTCCTTCATATATTTCTTATTCATTTATATTTATTAAATTAATTTTATTATTTTCTATAAGTATTTTTGTATTCATTATTTCTGTAAATCTTTCTACTAGTTCCATAGTCATTCTATCATTTATAAATATTTGAGGAAATTATTTTTTATCTTAAAATATTATATCTAGGCTCTAATTTGGATTTAATATTAGTTAGGAGTATATTTTTTTATCATAGTCATAATAAACTCTTTCTATCATTTTCTTTTCTAAGTTTATTAAAAGTCCATTTCCATTTTTAAATCCATTTCTAAACTCTCCTTCATAATAAGTTTCTTCTTACAAAAGTCTTCCTATACCTTCAGGAAATAATTGTTCATTTACTTAGCCAACATAAACTTTTGATTGATAGACAACTTAACTAGAAATAAAGTATTTAGTATATTGCTAAGTATAAAGCTTTTATTACTATAAATAAATCAAATAAAAGAATTAAGAGTATTGGGATTCTAAATCATCAAGCTTAAGATAAGAAATTTTTTCTATTTTCTGTAATGTTTTTAGCACTTTTTTTAGGTTTTAAGATAATTATATTGTTTATGTTATTTTAGAAGTTTTTAAATTAGTACTTTGTTATGTTATTCATTTAGATGTTTAAGCTACATATTTTTTATCAACTAACGAAGTATTACTAAAAAATAATCCAAAATTTAAATTTTCCTAGTTAAATTAATTAGATATACTTTATTATGAAAATTCATTCTTAATAGTGAAATCATTAAAGATTTATATTTATGACTTTTATTTTAGATTATATTATTCTATATTATATTTTAAATAATCGATATTTTCCTTCCTATAAACTTGCTATAACTATTTAAAATCACATCTCATTTCTTCACTATACTAAAGCATTAAAAATAGGATTCATTATAAAAGTTCTCTATTTTAGTTGGGATAATAATCATTGATTAAATTTCCTATTAAATCGTATAATTCTTAATTATCTCTTTTTTCTTCATTCAATTTTAGATTTTGATTTTTAAGAGTAACCACTTCGAGTAAAGTAGTTCCTAAAGAAAATACATCTGATTTATATAAATTTCTATTTTTTAAATTTATTTATGGAGATTAATAGCCTACAGTATAAATAACTGATTAAGATTCTTAAATTGAACTTTAAGGATCTGAGTAATCAAAGTCTCCTATCTTTAAATTTCCTTCATTATCTACAAAAATGTTATGAGATTTTATGTCTTAATGGGAAATTCCTAAATTCTATAGAAAAGCAAATGCATCTATAAGAAACAAAGTTATTTGTTGAATTCATTCAAACTCAAAATTTTATCCATTTCTATTTTTGATGAGTTAATCCAAAGACCCTTGTTCGCAGTACTACATTTCTATTCAATATTAATTTTTTTAAGATATATCATAGTTATAAATTTGAACACAGTACTCTTTATAGATTTCCTCTGAATTTCATAATTTTTATATAATTTATTAAATTTTTTAATTATTTCTGGCTGATTTCAAAAATTTTATTATTCTAATTTCTTTTTATCAGGTTGACACTTTTAAAATATCTACTTTATTTGTTTCGTATATTTTTTCATATAAAGTATATCCAGGAAATTTATGCTAGAATTTTCACAAAATGTCTGATTCACTACAATGATTAAAATAGACTTCTGTAATATTATTCGATGATAAATAAGAATTTCTATATTTGTATTAACGAAACTATACTATAATTTATTTTCAATTATTTTTATTTTTCTCTAAAATATCAAAAATTACTTTAGGATTATTTTATCCCAAAAAGTAAGGAGATATCATGCTTTAATATTGCTAATTTAAAGAAATCCAATATACCATCTTTTTATTATCTATAAAAAGTAGATATCTTATGTCATTATAGGCATCTCTTAACTTTTGCTCTACTTCAGAGTAAAATTCTTCCATTTAATTACTTTATAGGAAGTCTATATACTTTTAGTTTCTATTTTGTTAGCTTTAGAAGTAATTTATAATATTTATAATCTAAGTTAATTCTTTTATTTCTTAAAAGGAAACTAGATAAACTAGATGTATCAAATCAAAATTATTAAGTTTCTGTATAAACTCTTATTTCTAATTTTCTTCTTCTAAATAATCTCTACATTACTTTATAATTTCTTAATTAAGTATTTTTCTAAAATTATATCAGTTATTATTGTATTCAACTCTTTAGAAAATTAGAAAATTAGAATATTCTTAAGATTAAAAAATGTGAGATATTGTAAAATACATTATTAAGTTTTCTTTTTGTTGCTCTATATCCAAATTTATTTCTAATAAATCTAATTTAGATATTTACTCAGCTCTACTTTTTAGAATAAATTAGCCTAAAAATTAATATATTTAATTTATCTTCTCTGTTTACTATGAATCGTATTTTTATCAGTTCTTTTTATAAATTTATGTAATTTATTAGTATAATATTAAATCTTCTTATACAAATCTAAATGCTTATTTTTATTATTTATCTTCAGCTTATATTTCAACTACCTTTTCTCATATTATTTAATATATTATTTCAAATCAATTTTCTTTTCTATCATTTTATCAGATCTAAAGACTTGTTTAAATTAACTACTCAGAGTCTTCATTTATCTACTCTAATATCATTTATTTTTGCTTGAACTAACTATTTTGATATAAAATTCAATCTTCTTAATTTTCTTCTTTACTCATTTTTTTCCTTTCAATATAACTACATATTTTTAAACTTTCTTTCTATAAAGTTTCATTTTTTATCTCTTGAAGTAAATATTTTTTTCTTTCAATCATTCTTTCTTCTCAAAATTCTAAATATTCATCTTCGATTATTTGACTTCAATCACATATATTTTAGTATTTTATTAATTTTTCTTTATCATATAAACTTACTTAACTAGTATCACTTTTTATTTCTATTCTTTATATATTTCTTATATCTTAATACCTCTCTAATTCTTCTAAATTATTCATAAGACTAAATCTTTATGATTTTTTATTTTCCTCTATATAAAACTAAGTCATATAGAATCCTCAAAACTACATTCTGTATTTTATATTTTTTCTATCAAATATATAGAATTATCTTAACATATCATCCTCTAATCTCATTATGTAATAATCTAAATATTATTTTAACTCTTATTTTTTGTATTCTTCTATCATATTAATAATTCTATATTTATCCGATACATTTTTCTGATTAATTTTAGGAAATAAATTTAAAATTTCTTCAAGATTTTTTTATAATCTATTTTATAAAGCGAATGCATATAAAATCTAAAGGAAGGAGAAGTTCTATTCTAGAAATTTTATTAAATGCTAAGACAAGATGGGGCTTTTCAAAATTTGATCTAGTTTATCAAATAAAATCTAAACATCGATTTTAATGAATTCAGTTTAATCTTTATTTTCACATTATTCTATAAAAACTAGTATATTTTAAGTATCACTTTATTCTTTATTTTCAAGCATTTATTTATTATCATTTAAGTTCAATTCTGTTTTTTATATTTCTTCGTATAGATAATACTATCAATCATAGTATCTATAAATCTTTTATAAAATTTCATAAGTTGAATATTGTCTTTCTTCTATCTAAAATTTATATTCCACTAGTTTTTAGTTTTCTACATAGAAAGCTTTTATTTTTCTGCTATATTAATTTAAAGCTATCTTTATTATTACCAGATTTCCTTCTCAAATACTTATTTTTTCCATATTTAATAATTTAAAATCATAATTTTATAAATCTTTTTTATTTCCTAAACTTAAGAATTTTTTTTCTTATTTATCAAAGTTATAAAAGTTTATATAATTGTGAGTGAATTAATTTCAATAAAGAAGATGTTAATTTCCAAATATGAAACTATTTTTCCTTTTTTCCTTTCTTTAGATTCAATTAGTAATTTATTATTTAATTCCTTTTAGTGATTTAATTAGATCATTTTGGATAGAAAATATTATTTCATCTGATTAAATTGGATCTTCATAAGAAAATTATCATTGTTCTAGTATTTTAGAAGCTTCAATTTTTAGAATTTCTTAAAGTATTAAGGCATATAATATTTTCATGAATCCATAATTTTATTCCAGGTAATTAAGTAATTTAAATTATAATTCTGAATTTTAAATTTCTTCTCATTTTTCTATAAGTTTTTATTCCTCTAGCATAGTAAAGGTATTATTAGAGTCATTAGATAGGTTATAAGCTTAAGTTTAGTAAAATATATAAAATTTTTCTTTTAAAGTAAGTTATTAAATTTAAGAGGTAGCTTTTATTTTATCCTTTTATTCTTTTATTTCTTCTTCATTTTAGTCTGTTTAATATGGATCTTCTTTCTATCTCATCTTTTCCACATTTTTTTACAATTACTTTCGTTCTTTATCTACCTTTTTTTATCGATGCTTTTATAAGTATTTTATGAGAACAGCTTCTTTAACTGAACCTGGATCAATATATTAATTTGAGATAAGAAAACTAAAAACTCATAAAGCGTTTTATTGATAGTTAGTGGGGCTTTGATTTTGGAAGAATAATTCCGGGGAAATATTTTTAGGATTGGATAATAAGGTCATAATTAGATAATCTGCTTAGGACATTTTATTGATTTTCTTAAGTTAGCGTTAGATTTAAATGAAGCTATCTAATTGATTTAAATCTAAGATTTATAATTAAATAAACTTAAACCTAAATTAAAGTTTATACATCAATCTATTTAATGATTTATTATATGATTATATCCCAAATGCTATATACCTTAGCTTTTATTGTTATATTAAGATACTTTATAAAGTATTGCTTTTTGTTATTGGCTATTAAAAGTGAATTAGTTTGGAAAAGAAATAATTTGTTTATACAAAAAAGAATAGAAATTTACCTTATTCTTCTAACTTTATTATTCAGCTTACACTTATAGAGTTTATTGATTTATATAAATGCATGATTATCTTTTCACCAGATAAAGATAAAAATTAATTTTCTAGAATTAAACTTTTTTATTAATGTCTTTACTATTAGCAGGACTAGCCAACATTAGTTTTATCGAGGTAAAAAAATATAGAAATGAAATAATTTTATGATATAGTAACTAAGTTATAACTACAAAAAGTATGAAATAAAGAAAAATTTTATAATAACTAAGTATTTAATAAGACGGTTTAAGTTAAAATCCTTAAGGAAAATAAAAATAAAATAATAATTAAATGTCTGATTATATATCTAGGCTTTGTTTCTCTTTTAATTAATATTCATAAATTGCTAGTAAATGTATTAATTATTAGTTAATAGTTAATAGTTCAAACACAAGTAAAAAGGAATCACTTTGAGTAACTTTTAAATAAAAATAAAAATTCTAAGTAAATATGATTCGCATATAAATAATTCACTGTTTTAAGATCTGAAAACAAAGAAAGAGCAAGAATTAAATAATTAAAAAATAATTATTAGTAAAGATTCTTTATTTATACTAAATGTAGAAGAGGAAGGTAAATAGATTCTAGTGCTAAATAAAAGTTTTGCTCTTTTTATTCATAAATATATTCAAAGATTCTCATATAAAGCTGTAAATCTTTTTGAATCTTCAATTTATTAAATGAAAGAAAGCTTTTAATTGTATAATAAGAATGCTTTAGAGTCATAGCTATTTGTATATCTTAGGGAATAAATAGTTTATAATTATTAATTAAGCTGCTTAATTAACTATAAAGTTTATATTACTATATAAACCTTTAGAGCCCTTGTATTTATTAAGATATTTTTTAAAAGATAAATAGATTCTTTGAAAGTATAATTTCATAAATTATGCTAAATAAAAAGCATAACCTAACTATTGCAACCAATTTTTTTAAACCTTCATTTAATTATCCCTAATTAAACAAATCTTAGTCAAGGATTATGAAATTAAATTTCTATGAAAAACCAATATTTAAATAAAATAAGAAAAATATTTAAAGAAAGAATTCTTAATCAGATTTTAAAGCAAAACTAAAAGAAATTATTCTTATTTTATTAATATCTTAAGAAATTCAATTCACTGCTGATAGTTGTGAGAGCTTTAAATAATTAGGCTTAACAATAGATATACATTTATGTCTTTATTCATTAATTTTATTTCTATTTTATTTTTTATTGCTTATATATAGATATTTTAAAATCTTAATTATTTGAGTAAAGTTTGATTATTCGCTTCATTAGAATAAGGCAAAGATAAATTTATTGCTAAGCTTTTAACTAAAAGTGAAGAAATTAAAGATTTTAATAGATATATCAATATGTTTATTATTTTATATTAAAGTCAATAGAACATTTTATTTTTATCTCTTTCACTCAAAAATTAATTTTTATTTAGTTACAATCCCAGAAATATAAGTTCTCTTTTTTATTTAAAAAGAGATAAAATTATTTGCTAATTTCGTAGCTTTCTTTCTTTTTTTATTTCCTAGTAATAATTCTCTAAATAGATCTCTGTATAATTTTAAATTTATATTTTATTTCCTATTTCTTCATTCTTTTTAAGCTAAAATAAACTTATCTCTTTTAACCTAAATTTAAAAATTTATATAATTTAGAAAATAAAAAAATAGTTTAAAATTTCTAAGTAGTTGCATGATTGTATTATTTATGTTTATTAATAAATTTCTTTATAATTGTTTAATTTTAATTAATATATTGGTTTCTTATATTTTTTACAATTATTCTTAAGTTATCAAAGCTTATTTTTATTTATCCTTCTTTTATGAAAACATTTAGTAGATTTAATAGTTTACTGCTTTATAATTCTTTGGATTATGTAAATTATTTTTTATCATTTGTTTAGATTAAAAAATTTTAGTGATTTTAGCCTAGAAAAATAAATGAAAACATTAAAATAAATTGATTTGAAAGTTATTAAAGTTTGCATTATATTCTAACGAAAAATTTGTTTTTAAAATAGCCTTAAATTTAATAGACAAATAGTCTCTTAAATAATTAAATTGCATTTTATAGATATACTTTAAAGAAATGAAAGAACTAAAAGACAACACATCAAATAAAATTTTATAAGAATAAAACCATAATAAAATTCCTTCAGTTCAGATAGTTATCAAAATAAATTTAGTTAAGAGACAAAAGCATTTTTGCTAAAAATATTTAAATTAAAAAATAAGTTTTTTAAAGAAAATTACAAAAGTTACTCTTATTTTAGATTTTAAATCCAAGTTTTCTAAATTCTCAAATACCTAAAGTAGTCAAATAAAAGAAAGGTACCATCATTTATATTTATTCTAACTTAGTGATGTTAAAAATTATTTTAATTCTATTTATAGTTAATTAATATATTATTCCTAAAGAAGATTGAAAAATAGAGGCAAGAACATGAAGAAAAAATAATTTTTAGTAGTTAAGCAGATAAAATTATTAAATTAAATGATTGTAAAATAAATAAATAATAGCAATGGTAATTATCTCTAAATAATAATTAAAGAATAAACTTAAGTTTATCATAATAAATTATATCATTAGAGAGAAGCTTCATAAATTTATAAATTCTTTAAATGTATGATATTTTAATTTTAAGTAATTTAGCTTTGTTTGAAATAAGTTACTCTAAGTTTAATTTAAGAAAACTAATAGATGTATTTATAACTTTTAGATTTAGTAAATATTATATTATATTTAATTTTAAAATAGATAATCACTAAAAGAAGTTCTACTTTTAATGCTTTTTATCTCTAAAATCATAAATTACCATAAATAATTTTTTCACTTTGAGTAGCTATCTTTTATTTTACTTAGGATTGAATAAAATAATAAATTGTTAGAATTTAAATTATTCACAAATACTAAAGAGTGACCTTCTCTTATTAGGTAATTTTAAATAATAGTAGAATAACAAGCTATATATAAATAAATTAAAAGAGTCTTAGATAAATGAATGATAAAATAGCTTAATAGTCATAATTATAATTGCTTATAAATGTTTAGCTTATAACTAAAATATTAGATTTAAGAAGACTTAAGCATTTATATTTCACATAATTAATAAGAAATAAGTAGATAACTATATAATTTCTATTTGCTCTAATTAGATTGTTGAGTATTATATTTAAGAATATAACTAATGATTTACTTTTATTTTATTTAATATACTCTATCATTTTCTTATTTTCTATGCAAAAATACATAAGATAAGCAAAAACTTTAATTAATAAATTTTATTTTCCATGTTTTAGAATGAATTAAAGATTTATAAGAAAAATTAGATTCTTCTAGTTAAAGAATTTATGAAAATAATAGATAAAAATGTAGTGAAATTTAATTATTACTCTATTGATTTTCCCACTTATTCTCAATAAAAATAATCCTTTAAAATGTTTATTTTTCTTTATACTAGTTAATATCTAAATTACTTATATCATTTCTTCCTTTTTATTTTAGGAAACTAAGGTATGTATTATTGCTTGGAACAGATCCTATTTAAAAATTTATTATTTTGCTTTATGCAGTTAAAATATTTCCTTGATCCTAAGAATATTGGTTGGTGATTTAAAAACTAAGTGATTGGTAAATAAAATGTATGAAGCATTTTTAGTTGATAAAACTTAAAGAAGTTGCTTGCTTTTTAAAATTTAAGGCTATTAAAGAAATGTAGCTAATATTTTCTATCATAGAAGTGTAATTTATCTGAAATTGAGTACCAATCTGAGTATCTTCCTGCAACATATAACTGTTTATTGCCAATAAAGCATCATCCTGAATTTTTTGATAAGACAGGGATATCTTACACTATAAGCATTTTATTGAATATGATTTTAAAGACTCTAGTAGAACTCTCCAAAATATATACTAAATAGTTATTATTGAAAATTACACGAATGTAGCTTAATAAATCTGTCAGTATAAACTTCTCTGCTTAGAATTTGTTTTACTTCTATTGATAGAAAAAGAAATCTTTGAAAATATTGATGGCAGGATTCATATTATTAATCTGAGTTATTCAACCTTGGTAGTTAATTTAACTGGTGATATGACAATTAAATCTTTTAATTTATAAGTTTCGGATGATAAGAAATTAATTGATGTGGTTCCAACTTAAAACATCATATATTCATTTAGTTATCGATGTAGCAATTATTAGGTTGAATACCATATTTAAAAGTAAAAGAGAGATCCATGAGAAAAGTTATCCAGTTTGTACTAAGCTACCTTTCATTTTAAGGGACTTTTAAGTGCCTGAAGGAATAAAAAATAAGCTTGTTTAGAGTAATCCTAAGACTTGATTTCTAGTTTCATTTATAATTAATAAGTTTGATTTCAAATACTAACTATATATTATGTTTTGCTTAGCTTAGTTTACCAATATCTTGGTATTAAGTTAAGAAGAACTTTGGACAGATAATATCTGAAAAATTAATAAGAAGCTGGGTTTACGAGACTCCAGTTTTAGTTTCTTATATGCTCATATAGTTTTTAAATTGCCTTCTAATTCTTCAGACTTTCATATTCTAAATGCCGATGATTGATTGCTTATATCCTTAAAAATTAAGCTATTATATTACTTAAGATAATAGAGCAACTACGTTAAAGTATCTACTTTTCCTTTTGCTAATAGCTCTTTGTTAAATGCTTTGAATTAACTTAATTCTTCCAAACTTTTGTCTAATAAATCGTCTTATTTTATCCCTTTTCTTCTATTATGAATTTGTAATTGCTAGATGTATATCACTTAGTACTATTAGAAGCTAAGTCTAATAGAATATGCATATGATTTTTGTTTTTCTTTATTAAAGCAAATTGATATAATCAGGATTTTCATGCAGCGCAATACTTCTTAACACTATTTTATTCACATTTTTGGTTATTTTTTCAATATAACTTAACTTCTCTTTTCCTACATATTTTTCTAAGTTATGCTAGAATCATATCTTACTATTCCCTAATTTAGACTCTAATATTTAAGTAATTTAGTTAGTTTCACTGTTTATAGAAGTCGCTTAAATTACCTTTTAAATCAAAGAGTCGCACTCTGGATTCTTTACCCATTTCCATTTATCTCCTAAATCCCAGTTTACTTTTTGAAAGATATTCCCTATTTAATTTTTTTCAAATGCAACTATTTTCGGTTAAGAGACTGCATTTTTGTCTCTTCAACTTAGTTTCCCATTAATAGCTTGGAGCTAATATACATCTTTCTCTTTCTCTTTCTGATGCTGTATTTATAATCTGCTTAATAGGCTTTTCCTATTTGCCAATCACCTTAAAAGTCTATTTTTGCTTCTAATAAATATTTATTAGTATGGACTAATAGACCCTTTTCTCACATCCATGTACTAAAACTAGAAGAGATATAGTAAGACTACGAGATGAAAGGTATTATCTAAGCAGTTTAGTTTGCTTAGTTAGATATAAAAGACTTAGATACTTTGTTTATCATATGTACTTAGTTTCTACTATTGTCTACTATAAGCGAAGCAATTAGTATTAGAACGTCTAGCATTGGAATTTTAGTTTGCGAGCTGTTAATTAATAGCTTAAGTATAAGCCATTCAATTGCTTTATGATATAGTAACAGGAGAATGATAACCTGGTCTTCACTTTGTTGCCTGTATTGAACCATATTGTTGGTTAGTTACTATTTGAGTATAGATTAGTTAGAGCTTATTGCTTAAGAAGCTTAAGAGCAACTCTGGAAATTTGCCCCAGTTCATTCTTTTAGAGGGTTTGCTTCAAGCAAACTTTTGAATTGCTAGAGAATAAAAAAATGATCCTCCTAGAGAGGAAATCGACTCTGAAACTTGGATTAATGTGAATAAAAAGCTTAGAGGATATCAAGTTAATAAGACACTTGGTCAAATCTCTAATCTAACCATTAAGACAGTAAGTATAGAAAAATCATAAGCAGGACTTCTAAACTTTATCTAAGAAACGCCATACAGAATAGAGAACTAAATCTATAAGGTTTGGTTAATATACCAGTTGATAAGAAGGACTGTAACTAATTAACTTCTTTTGATTATGTAGATTGGTGTAGACTATTTTAAAACCTTTATATTATAAGAAAAGAAGGATGAACTTGAAGCGTAGTAACTAAAATTGATTACTTGGTAGTTGATTCAGTGAGTTTCTGGTTATACTAAGAGAGATATATGAAATGCCAAGATTTATTGATAAACTAAAACTAGGCTTTTAAGCTTAAAGACAGATAAGCAACTACTAAATGACTATAAAGGTATCTTTTTAAAAGCGCGTTAGACAAAAATACTAATTGGGTGTATCAAAAAAGTCTTACTTATCTAGTAAGATCGTTAAGTGAGAGATTGAGGGGAATTAGATCCTTCCCTTCATATTTACTGATGAGAGATATTCATATTTATTCAAAGCTTATTAATTTAGACTAGAAGCTTCGAAATAAATTGACATTAAATAGAGAAAATCTATAAAAATAATAAAGAATCAAGATCTTACTTCTGAAAGATGGGACATTTCTAATGAGAAATATACTAAGTATAGCTATTAATAACTAAAGCGAAGCTGTTTTTGTAATTTGCTTTACGATTATTTTAAGATCTGGGTGGTAACGATATTATGTATAAGGTATATTCGGCATTTCTTCATTTATTAATATCTCTCATATTAATGATCAATTCACAGTAATCAAGTTTTAACTTTACATTACGTAATTCATTTGTTAACTTAGATATTAAGCCCTTCAAGCATCTATATCCTATAATATGAATCTCTTAAACCAGTAGTTGGTAGATTAGTCTACTTAAATTTCACAGTCTTTATCTAGTCTTCAAATGATATGCGAATAACTACATGCTTACTCTATTCTATCTGCCTACAATAATGTACTCAATTTAGTTACTTTTAGCAGAATGTTTCACCCTATTTTCTTGCTCTAAAATGATAAAGTTTAGTCTTTTATTATTAAGGGGAATTAGTTTTCCTTAGTCCTTGAGAGGCAAATTTCTCATATGGATGTCAGCTAATTACACAGTGGTGTCTCGATTATAAAGCTACTAGGAGAGAGCTAAAATATTAGAAGGATGAAATGAAAAAGGAATCTGAAAGAAGAATGAAGACATAATTCCCTTTTTAATCCAGATGTGTAAGACGTAAAAAAGTATTAAGATATGAAGGATAAAAGGAAAGCAAATATAAGAGAACAGTATACTATTCAACTATATAATACGATATAACGATGTATAGCTATCTTGTTTCTGTTACATACTAGTAAATTAAATTTTGCTAGATCAGAAGAATATCGAAAGACAAGTCAATTAGAAAATCAAGAAGACTAAGTTAAGCTAGGATAAAAAAGCTATTAACCCTAGAAAAGTTAACAATAGCTAGATTGCATTTAATTACTTAAATGGGTATAAAAGAATAAGTAAAAGATGAAGATATCAACAACATATCCATTTTATGACTTCAACTTACTCTTAAAATTTCATTTTTTAAATCAATTATTCATATTCTCCTATATGTTAATCCAAGTCTTGTTAAATATATCATATCTCCATAACTAATAACTTTTGATTTCTGAGATTCCATTTATAAACATATATATGAAATTGCTCTATTGAATATGAGAATGATGTACATAAGAACTCGAGCTATAGGGTATTTTCGGACCATGAGGCTTAATTTTATTGTAATCATATATGTAAGTCTTCTTTAGCTAATTTCTTAGCTCTAGTAAAACTATCACTTGCAGGTTTTATATTTTGCACATTTAGAGACTTTAACATGCTGCCGGCAGTCAGCAAGGAGTATATTCCCAAGAGTTTAATTTTTCATCGTAGGTATACAATCAATCTGACATATTTTAACGAGCTGTAAATCCACCTGCTACGTATAGAGTAAATTTATCCGCAACGCAACAACCTGAATTTGCAGTTGCCTCAGGAATTTCTTTTACCATGGAAATCTATTTTCTTCTAATGCTAAAGACTTCAGTAGGTTTCCTCAGCATATAAACTAAGTTCTTATTATTATAAATCATAGGATAATGCTCATTTGATACTTAAGTAGTAAACTACTCAACTTCGAGTTCATTTTACTTCATTTGATAGTAAAAGAAATCTTTCTACACAATAGTAGCAAATCTCTGGCTATTAATTTGAGTTAATCAACCATTTTCTTGTAGTATAACAGGAGATACCTCATTTAGATCTTCACATTTAAAAGTCTATAATGAAAAGGAGTAAAATGATTTACTGTCTAGGTTAAATACCATGTAATTTGTTATGCTCTTGATATAGCATAGATTAGGGAGAATTTCATACTTGAAAAGCATTAGAGGAACTTTAAGAAAGATTGAACTTATTTGGACTTTACTAGACTTCTTTTTAAGTAACTTTCTCAGAGCTAGTACCATAATGAAATGTTCTTACTTTGAATCTAAATCTTTTTGCCAACTTGTTTCCATTTATTTTTATACTTTAAAGGGTATTAAATTGGCTTTTTATATCTAAAACTGACTTATACCAAATTCTATTTCTCAAGCTAAACTTCAAGTTGTTAAACTCCCTTTCATTTAACCATACAATGGTTTTATCAGTTAGCAGCATTTCAAGTCGTTCTGCTTCTCTAGAAATAAGGTATGATTAAAAAAAATTTTCACAGTCTTTACACACCTCACTATAAGTTTACACACTAACTTGGCTTTCTCTTCATCTCTTCCAGCTTATATACTATAAACCTATTTACCTTCATCATACTCCTAAGGTATTCAGTATAACTCTAAAGGAATCTTAGATATTACCTTCACTATATATGCTAGATACTCATTGATATTTACAACTCTTTTAGCTTTAGAAACTAGGATTCATATAATAGCCTCACTTTTAATTCCTCTATATTTGTCACATCACATTCTTGCTATATTCCTCCATACTCAGTATACTTGAAAGTATACGATAACCTTGCTCTTCCCCTTTATTATTAAGCTTTAATGATACCGACAATTAGTTCAAATCTAGCTTTTCAATCTATTTTTCTTGATCTTTCTATTAGCTTCTTCTAACACTTTAATCTTAGCATATAGTACTGAAATTATATTTCGAAGTAATGGATTAAATATTAAACTGACCCTTTGCATATCTTACTAAAGGCTTTATATATGAAATGGCTAAATAGAGTAAACAAAACTACGATGACTGCAAGTATCGAATAAGCAACTCCTGATTTCATCAAAATTGCGCTGTTTGAGAACTAGGAAGTTAGATCTAGTAATTTTGGTAAGAAGACTAGAGTTAAGGAAAGTAAAGTATGATATACTGATGGTAATAAAATAGACTTAAGAAGGAATATTTTTATGATAGAGGTATAAATGTAACAATAGTAGGGATAGGTAAACCTAAATCTATTAGAGTTAAAATACTGAAAAGGATAAGATAGGCTACTAAAACATCCTTTCCAGGATATAATCAAATATCATAAAAGAGAAACAGTATGAGCATTACCCTTATAAGCTAAAGCACATTGAGATAGTTGCAAAGTTAAACTAAATAAACTTAAGGAAACTAAGGATAGAAATAGAACTATAAGGTAAGGAATAATTAATCTTAGGTATTTAAAATAAATATCAAGGGGCGTTCTTTACTATAAATACTGAGAAGAAATTATAAATCTTAAAGCTTTTTAAAGGAATGAAAATATAACCAAAACTGAGGAAAATATAACTTAGATGAAATCTAGTTGCTGATGGAAAATCAGATAGTGGCTGGTAAATTTATAGATGAGAGAAAATAAATAAAAATTAGATGTTGGAGAGGAACTCAGCAAGCGTAAAACTTATAAAGGCATACTCTTAAAGGAAGATAGTTTAATTTTAAGCTTTTACCGTCTACATTGAGATAAAAGGTCATTATTAATTAGAGATTAATAAATAGAAAATCTTAAGGAAAACCAAAAAAAAAGTAATCTTAGAGATTATTTATTGTCAGGAATATATATGCAGAAGATAATCCTAATCAAAGGATGAAATTATTGATATTACTAGTGCAAAAATCACATAATTATAGCAATCAAGATATGTATTAAAGAAATAGAAATTGGTATATAAATTAATAACTTAGACGAAGTTGAATCAATATACTAGTATATTAGATCACTGGGTGAATTAAATTCATTGCAAAAATTTAAATTTCATTTCAAATCTCAGTGAACTAAAAAAATCATATTATAAAGCTCTTAAATGACTCTATTAATACCTTTCTTGACTCACTAATTTCTTTAAAAATAGAATTTCATTTTATTTTATCGAATCTTCTTGATATGAACGATTTTATTCTAACTGTTGCATATATCTTCTTAATAACATTTTGCCTTTATTTTATAAACTTAGAACTACATCTGATACTAAAGCCAATTATGAATAATGAGCTTCTTCCTTTTTATATCACTATAATATGCTTATATATTCTATAGCTCTACCATCTTGCATTTGTACCTCATCTCTTTAAACTAACTTTCTAACATTTTAACTGTTTCACTCTTCTCCTTTAATCTCGCTTTTTTTAGAAGCATATTTATCTACCTTTTTAACCCTGAATATGCATATACTCTTTCCATTATTTATCTAATTTTCCTGTTAATTATATTGATTAGATCTAACTGGTATGATTTAAAGATGAATACACCTTAAAATATTTACCACCATGATTTAAAAAAGAAAGGAATTACTCAATTAGAATGAAAATTGGGATTGTTTTATAAAAGAAGTTGTACTAATAAAACTAAGATACATGCTTATATTTCTCTTGCTGAAACAGAAAGCGAAATAAGGAGGAAAGCATGAAGCAGTTCTAAGAGATTTTGAAAGGTGAAAATTTTAATTTTAGTAAGATGTTGGAATATTTTGCTCTATGATAACCTTTAAAGTTTATAAGGAGGCCAATCTCCAAAAGAGGCTTTGAATAGCATTTTATATCTACCAAAATGTTGACTCAAATTTGCTGATCCTTTAAAGTGCTATTTGCTTATAAATAATTTCATCTTAGCTATTAGAAGAATAAGTTGAGTAAATATGGGTAATTTATCATAACTCACTCTGGATGAAATATTAAAAATTTTAGAAGCTTGAACTCCTTATAATACTAAGGATTACATTTAGCTTTATTAAATGGAGCTATCTTATTACATCTATCACTTTATCTTTAATTAGACTATTAGCTACCAGCACTTCATTTTAGGATTGATTTTCTTAAATAAATTTCATAAAGCTTTCCCACAAAATCCTAGCATAACTATCATATTGATATCGATCATGATTTCCATATCTATTTTAATCCGATTCAAAGTGCTTATTTTCGAATATTATACTATAAACTTCTTTTAAGCAGATCATTATAAAATGCTAGCATGCTTATTATGGTGTTATAGTTCTTTTGAGAAGTTAAAGCAAACTACTACTAAGACTTACACTTACTAGAGATTGAAGATAATTTCTAGACTTAATTAAAAACGTAATCTCCTTAATTTGATTACTTTGATCGTCATACACATAAAAATTATCAGTATATACAGCAGTATTCACTTATCTTCTTATACAATCATTTTTAATTTAAGCTATCTTTATATAAAATAAGTAACTAGAATCACTAGCAAGATTGATTTTAATTTTAGTGCTTAATGACTTAATATCTTTAGCTCATTAATAGCATCTTTATCTTATGTTCTTTACTTATAGCTTTATTTTATTTAGTGGGTACTGAAATCAAATAAGTCCTTCTTGTATCTTATTGATACTTCTTAAATATTTTTCATCATGAAGCTATATAAAATATTTTAATTTGGCTTTTAAAGTTCATTTTTATAGTTGATGAGGTAAATGATTTTTTTTTCTTTCTTAGTAAATAGTAAATTTATTATTTAGTAGGAGTCAAAGAATGCTTAAAGACTATAGAAGCATGATTTTAGGCTTTATTAATAAACACCCTTGATTTATTATTTCATTCTTATAGTTATATCTTTATGATATTCTCCTATTTTAGCCTGCTAAACTTCTGCGCTTTTTTTGGTTTATAGTAAAATCTCCTTTCTCTTACTCATCAATTTTTAGTTTAACGCCCTTAGTTATATTCAAAAATGGCTTTCTATAGTTTCTTATTCATTTTTATTTCTAACTTTCTGCTTTCATAGCATGACTTTATCTTATTGCCAACTTTTTCCAGTTTATCAAGATCTTACAACAAATGCTTAGATTTTTCTACGTTTTATCTCTTTTCTTTTCTTTCATCTTAACTTCATTTATAATTCCAACTTCTCTCTATCTTCAAATTCCCTATTCTCAATTTTTTACCTAAAGATAGTAACGCAAACAGAGTCACTTGCTTTTTTAAAATAGTTTCTGATTGAACCCAAAAAAAGTGATTAAAGCTTTTTAAGTCTAAAGTTGTATTTCCTATAGATCTAGTTTGCTCGATTCAAACACTATTTAAATTTATCCTTCTAGTGACTATTCATCTACCAATATTATTCCAATCTACTTAGTCATAATTATATTGAGATTAAGTTCCTAGATATGGTAACTAATTCTAAAAGAATTGCTTAAATGCTTATTTGCTTCTTAGAAGGTTATGAGTATCAATGGCATAAGAAAAGGTAAATAGATTAGTATTAGAAAGAAAGAAATCTCTGGATTCTTTGCTCAACTTTACTTAATCAAGAAATGAGTGTAGATGCTAAGGCTTTCAAGAAATTAACTAAGTTTGGTTTGAATTAGTAATTTTTCTAAAGAAGATAATTAGTAATTGATTTGGTAAATGTAGATCAAATAATAAAGTAAGACTTAAGCTAAGCTATATATAAGAACTATACTTTCTAGCAAAATGTATCTAAGAAAAATTTAACTATGATCTAGTGTTTCAGTTGCAGTTACTATACATATAAGACTTAAAAAGATTAAGAACGAAAATTAGATAATTGATTATAAAACGGACTTTATTCTAAGTTTTACATCTTATTTATATGGTAAAATAATAGAAGGGATTAGATATTATTATTTAATAGCAAAGAAAAGGCTTAATAAGTTTATGAAAGTCTGTCAATCACTTGTAGTCTAAATATTTATTGACAACTTCTTGAGTATCTTTGTTTCGCAATGAAATTTGAATAATTTTTTCAACGTCTAAAGGAGCTTGAGGGCCATTTACTTACATAATAGCTTGCATATTTTCGAGAATTTACTGAGTTTTAATTTCGTCTAATTAATACTTTTACTCCAGTTATGGAGTGATATATTATCTTAGATGAGCTAAATTTTAGTTGTCCTACTATTAAGGCTGTATTGGTTGTGGCTAAATTTGATCTTACTTTTTCTCATTTTACATTTTTTCCTTTTTACTTTTATAATTTTCGAAAGAGGTATAGAGATCTTAATATAACTTATATTGTTTAATTGCTTCATCGTAGTCTATATCATGGCCTGGCATAAGTTCTTATATTAACTATAAGCATTCCTTTGCATCTTTAACTTAGGCTTAATTTAAGTTATGCTTTTGAATCAACCCAGGAGGGATTTGTACCATCACTTACTGTGGCTACTGAACCTATTCTTTATTATTTTAATCAAAGTTATAATTTGGATTTTACTTATCTTTTTGTTCTTCAAATTAATTTTGAGGAACTCCAGGATTAACATTCTATCCATATTGATTCATATTACTCTAGTCCTAATTAAATGGCTTATTTTATTATACACCAATTTAGTTATTTGGCAAAGGATTTCCTTTATTATCGAAGTCTTGCATTTAAAAATTTGGTTAAGCATATGGATTTTATGCACCTTAGTATTAAACTGGTTTATTTAATAACTTTTACTCTTCAAGAATCTTATTTTGCTGCTCTTAACTTTTCTATTAGCCTTAAGCGTTAAGATTTTATGGGTTATTATAATTTGGCAAAATATGTTGTTGATTACCTAAGTTATTTACAGGAGCATTAATAGGATTTGAAGGGTTTATATTTCTTTAACCTTAGATCTCTTAAAATTAAATTTCAATGCTAGTTTTAATGAGCTACTCTATTTACTAAAGTAATTCTTACTTTATCTACAGCTTTACTTCTTACTAAGGTTCAGGATTAATAGGTACATTTTAGATTTGTTACCATTCTTTCTAAAAATCCAAAATCTTTTGTAAATCCTACTCATTTTGGATTTAGATGCTTTAACTTTATAGTTTTAGAATCCTTTGGTTATATTCATTTAACAAAGTTATGGATTTTAACAGCTTTTCCTACATATCCTTTATTTGATTTTTTATATTATCGATTTACGTTTAGAAAGCGTTTTCTAAAATCTTTTACATATCATTCATTTGTTTTTTTAGTTAAACCTCAATTTAATTTTCTTTTTATTGTAACTATAGCTTACTTGCTTATATTTAGTCAGTCATTTACTTAATTTTGCTCTATAATTACTAGATTTATCCATTATTGGAGATTTATTTGATTTCCTCTTTATAGGCTATAACTGCTTCACCAAATTATTTTACTAAATGACTTTTACATTTCTGCTAGGAGCACATCTAGCAAATTTATTAGTTGCAAGTCATGCATACTGAAAAGCAATTATTCCTATGGTCAGTACAATGAATACAATTAATTGGAACAGAATTATTCTGATTTTAGCTTAGTTAATCAGGCTAGATATTCTAATTAATGTTCATTGCTCCAAACTAATTATTTTGCTATAACTATTAGAAATTTTATTCTGGATTAGCATTATATATATCAAACTACAAATCTTTTTTAAGGATTTCTGATATCTTCTGAACAATTTCTTCTTTTATTTAGAAACTAATCTCATATTAAAACTCAGGTTTGGTAGATATTTTCTAAAACTTTTCTCAATCTTTCTTGAATTCTATTAGCTCTTACACCGTAGTTTCATTTTTTCTACTCTCAAATTCCTTTTAGTAGCTACTAAGACTAATGATTTACTAGTTTAAGCATTAGGTGAATGTTTGCAATTTCTCAATTGGTTCTTAAAGCTTTGACTACATCTCTTTGTAAAAGCTTTCTTTTATCTTTTAGACTTCTAATTGTATCTGCTATATCTAGTTTTCTAGCTTCATTTTTATATCTGACTCTTACTTCCGAAGACTACTAAAGTTGCTTTCATAATGCTATTGGATTTCCTAAATCTTGCCTATCTGCTATTAAAAAGCTTAGCTTTAGACAATCTAACAAACCTCTTCTTTGTATATTTGAGTAGCGACGTTTAAATCCTTTGTTTAATGATTTTAAGTTTAACATTTCTGAATGAGGCACATATGACAGATTAGATCATTACAAGTTAAACAAACTTACTAGAATACCATTTTATGTTGTGAGCATTAATTTTGTTGTAGTATAAAAGAATTTAACATATTTTATGGAATTTATTAAAAACTCTATTCCATTTATGGTAATTATTGCTAATTTTAAGAATTACTTTAGTGCTTTTATAATTAAACTGCTTAGAGAGCTTATCCTGCTTATTATTATTACTGCTAGTTATTTAAGTTTAATTATGGATTTACTGGATTTGCCTTATTAAGAGGTTATCCAATATTTTAGTTGCCTTAAAAATTGCTACCTATTCTTGTGTCTTGCTAGTTTTAGTTAAAATTTGCAACTGGATTTTATTATAGAGGTAGTTAACCAACGTTCTCACCAATCTGAGGATTATTTTATAGGCCATATTAATTCTAAGCATTTGGAATACCTATAGCACCTTATTATCCAGGTTGATTACTTAATTGGTTATTTTTTTAAGGGATTTTCGGTTCAACTTCTCTTTTCATTTTATAAATTGACTTAAAAAATATCTTTAAAAGTAAGTTTATAATATAAATTTTCTTCTTATTTTTAAATAAAAAATCCTCAAGAAAAAAATTATATAACTTTCGATTCCTATAAATTACCTTATTCTCTTTGCATGTTCTTTCAGAACTATTTAGAAAGATTAGTTTATTGGAAATAAGAATCTTCCAAAGCATTCAGATATTATAAATCAGGATTTTCTATAATTGATTGAAATAAATATTGTCAATATAACGAAAATGAAACTATAAATGAAATACTTTATGATTCTAGTGGAAACTTTCATTGTAAAAGGCTAGAAAAGAAACTTCTAAATGCTAAACTGATGAGAAGAAATAAGAACTTAAGGATACTTTGCAAAAATTATCTCCAAACAAGAATAAAATATCCTTAGTCTTTATAAGAATGAAAGAGTATTTATAAAGGTAATAAAGAAACTCCGTTCTTCTTTCATTTATTTACCCAAACTCTAGAAAATTCTATTTAAGAAACTTAAGATAATTACATAAGCCAAGCTTAATTAATTTAATGTAATAATAGTTGCTTAAAAGGGAGAGTTTTAGCTTTATTTTGTGGTAAGATTTTTTCCTGTATAGTATAATATATTGGTAAGTCTGAGCTGTCCCATGTCTTAAAAAGATCCTAGTAACCTATGTCCCTCTTTTAGATATTTTTGTAAATTCAAATAACTCTTATTTAATGTTAAGCCATTTTTCTTTTCTAAGATATGCCCAAACTATTTAATTTTGAAGGAAAAGCAGTCTAAAAATTAGTTCCTCAACCTACCATAATAAGCTTCTTAGTTTCTTGTTACTTTCTTTATGAAAATCTAAGTTTTAACTCTTTGATCTACTTTAATCTGTTTTTCCTTTTAGCTTTACTCCATCTATTAAGTATTAGACTTTTTATTAGTCTCCTGTATAAGCATAATCCTTAGTAATACTAGGATGAAGTGTCTTTTTATGTAGAATTCATTAGCTTTTTGATATGAACATAATCAGCAGTTTTCTTAAAGAGACCAAGGTACAAAAATGCTAAAACTAAAGTCTTTTCTATTTAAATATTCTACGAGCCAATACTTAGCTACAGCTTTCTTCTAAGGTTAGGACTGCTAAAAGAACTATATTAGGAGAGAATATAAAGAAGATCACTAAAGAGGTAAGTTTTCTAAGCTATTTAGTAGGTTTTACTCAGAGACACTTAGATATTGCAAGAGGCTTAGCATTACATTAGACTTTGTTCTGCTTCTAAGATGAATGCTATAGAAGATGATAGCAGCAATCTAATGAAATAAGCTTCTAATGTTAGATTGATAAAAGAACAGAAATCAGCTAACTAGCTAATAAAAGATATTCTCTTATCTATATGAAGTACTGATGCTTTATTAATTCCCAAGATAAGTAAAGCTTCCTATTCTACTCGTTGAGAGTTTAGAAAGTTAACTAGAAAAAACCTAAAAGAGAAGGCTTGAAAAATAGCCAATAATCAAAAGTTTAAATCAAATAGAGAAATCAAAAATGCATCAAAAGCATCTAAGATATTTGCTAGTTTTCGAACCTAAATTTAGAGTAGAAAAAGGAGAAAAATCATTACTACGATTGAAAGAAATGTAAAAGAAAAGCTGCAAAATGCATTTCCAAAGGAGGTAAATCAAAGGATAACTCCTAATCAAATTAGCTATTTCAATACTAAAGTCTGATCCATCACTCCTATCAAAAAAGTACAACCTAAGAAAAGCGAAAAATATAAGGTAATAAACATAAAGCGTTAGACCTAAAAAGTATCGCACCTAAATAGATCTAAATTACTAATCTGCCTTAAAGAAGCAGAAGACTAGTTAGTTAGATATAAAGAATTATTTTAAAGAAAGTTCATATAAGCATAAATCTGCTTTCTTAAGTCTAAAGCTAAATCTATTATAGCTGATGTAATCAAAAAGTAGTCTTGCATATAATAAATCAAGCTATTAGATTTCCAAAGGAGAAATAAAAGACTAAGGTTTTATGCTATTTGGATATAAAGGAATGGAAATAATTTTAAAGCTTAGAGATATAAAGAATCAATAAAGCAATATCATAAAGCTAGATATGGGTAAAGCTTATACTTATGAATCTATAAGGTTTATAAGATTAAAACTTTAGTGCATAAGTAGAAAGACTAATTAGATTATAGCTACAAATAGAAGACTAACAATTCTTAAAGAAGTAAAAATGCTAATCAAGAGATCTTAAGTGCTGATTAATTTCTGGCTATATGATCATGAAATAAAGGAGGAATATAAAGAGCTAACAATTTCTTTCTAATACTGAGAAGCGTAAATTAGTAAATACAAATGATGATAGAAAAAGAAAGTGAGATGATACTTGATTTGACTTAATGCAAAGAATAGAAACTCAAACTAGTGAAATTCAATAATCAAGTGAAGTTAAATTGATTGGATCAAATAGCTTCATAGGAAAATAGTTAAGGAAATATACTTGCATCTGTATAAAAGTTATTAAAAGGATATAGAACAGAGACTATAGATATACGAAAACAAATCCAGACTTTATTGAGTAAAGGAAATGTCCAGGTAAAAAATTCTGATAAAAGTAATTAAACTAGCAAAAGATAAAATTAAGAAGTAGTTTGAAAATAAATTGATAAGTAACAGTTAAAGTAAATGAAAGCAGAATATCAGAATTAATATCTAATAACAGTAGCTGATTGCATACAATAGCTTTAGATTTCTAAACTTAAATTAATTAAAGCAATATAATTTTAATTACATTGAGTATAAATATTTAAAGCTTATATCATAGAAATCATAGTAATCCATTATTCAGAATACTCAGGCAACTTTATAGATTCAGAATTTTATTCAATATATCGATAAAAACGAAAAGCATTACTTACTTGAAGATAGATTTCTCCCTTTATTACTATACATATTTTAAGAGATTGGTGCTAATGCTATATTTATCTAAATCTTATGAAATAAGAAAATAGAAAAAGGTGCTTTATATATAAGCCAAGGTAGGAGTAAGTTTTCTCGGGAAATATGAAATTGAAAGATTCTATAAAAAAGAGAAATCTTCAGTAAAATGTGGCATCTCAGGTAGATGCTAATCTGAGTTCAACTCTTAAATAATGGTTTACTTAAAGATAGAAAGTAGATCAAATACAAGAACCTCTTTCACGCTTCTTTTTAATTTAAACTTTTTCCTTGCTTTTCTTTTAGATGATTGTAATTAAATTGAAAAATAAGGTTTAGGTTTAAGATTTAAAAGCTTAATAGCAAAATATCTTTCCTTTCTAGACTTGAGATAAAATCTATAGAACTCAGTGATTTCCTTCTAGTATTGTTTGTACTATATTTTATTAGCCTCTAGTTGAATATTCGAAGTAGATGGATATGAGCTTAGAGAGTTATCATTTAAGGCTTATTTTTAGTTAAATTAAATTTCTTTTTCCTATAGAATAGTTAGCGTTTTAAGCTCTTCTCATTACAACATCGACCTTTCTAGTTTTCACTCTAGCCTTTAAATAATAAATAATTAAACTCCTTCTTCCTTCAGTAGCTTACTATATTATAACCTACAAAGCATGATTCTAAGTATATATGAAAAGTAGCTTTACTTTGTCTATTACTTAGCCACTTCAATAGTTAGAAGAGTAAACAAAATGGAACTAAAATTTAGTTTAACCAACCAACTGATAACTCCATCTATAAATGACCATTTCCATTGCCTAAGTGTTAGAGAGCTAGTTACTTAATAGGACAGATTAACTGAAGACTTATATCCATATAATGGTTATTTAACCCCTTAGTATGAAGCCATTTAGCTTTAAGATATACAGAATGACTTTAATATAACTTGATTAGGTATAATTATGGTACTTTCTCTAATTATGTGCTAGTTAGAGGAAATTCAAATCTATAGAGAGAATTAATTAGTTTAGTCGCTTTAACTTCTTAAAATACCAGACTCTTAAAGGTGTTCTAGTTGATATGCTTAAACTATTTCTTACGGCTAAGTTAGTTTATTTCTCTTCTGATGGTATATTTTGATGATATTAGATAAAAGGAATTTCAACTTGTAGCTTGTAAATGTAAAGCTTGTTTTGCTTTATAGACTCACAGTATAGAAGTAATTTTAATTACATCTAAGATATTATAAAATACGCTCCAGTCTATTCTTATTTAGATATGCTCATATCTACTGCTTATCCTTCTTAGGTTGCTACTTCTATACCTATAGCAATAGAAATCAGACTTGATATCTATTTTTATAAGTGTGTTTCTATTGCTAAAAGTAAAGGTAGTAGAGGAGATGGTATTTGAACCTTCACTTTGCTATCTTTCAGCGAAAGGAGTGATTCCTATCAGCTATTGTATTAAAGCCATTTAGTTAGCTAGTTATTATTTGAGGCTAGATTAGTTAGAATTGGGTACTCGAGAAGCATAAGAGAAACAGAGAAATCAGCTTTAAAAGCTTTAAGTAATGTAGAGTGAAGACTTAAAGAGCATCTAGTTAATAAGATATGCAAGTGGAGTTATAAAGCTAAAATAAGCATTTCAGGAAACTAGATAAACTTAAGTAAACTAAGGGAAGAAAGAGAGATATAAGGTATGAAATAAGTAGCTTTAGGTATTTAAACTCACTGGTAAGAACAATTCTTACTAGGAGTTCGAGGTAGGAATAATTAGCCTTAGAAGGAATTAAAATATTACCAAAGCTTAGAAAAAGATGCTTTAGATAAAGAGCGTTGTTATTAGTAAACCAGATAGTAGCTAAGACTTTTTATAGAAGAGAGGAGATAAATAGAAGCTTGATATTAGAGAGAAGCTAAGCAAAGGTGCGATCTACAAAAATGAGCATTTAAAAGAACATATTAAACTATAAATTCATGCTAGAAGCATTGAGATGAAAGATAAGGATAAACTAGAGACTAATAACTAGAACGATTAATGAATAAGCCAGGGAAATAGTAAAGTATTAAATGAGATTCACTTTCTTTCTCAAGTTTATGCTATTAAGATAAATATTCTAAGAATAAAGATTTAAGGACTTGCTAAATATTTACTGGAATATGAGAAATAATAATAATAAGGACTCTAAATTTTGTGGAAGATAAAAGAGAATAAAAGTTAACTTTCTATGATTTAAGGGAAAGCACTCTAATAAACACACTTAAGCTTAAAGATTGAGGTAGAAATATTAAAGTAGATTTTAAAAGCATCTCAAAGGTGGAAGAGAACCATGGAGTAAACTAAGTAGCAAGCAGAAAGAGTAAAATGATTGAAAGGAAACAAAAATTCTTAGGATTTAAGTTTCCAAATCTGAAAAAAGGAAAATAGTTCCCAACAAAATGTTGAGGAGTGCATAACCAATAAGCAATTTTCTATTTATCTAAAGAGTAAAAAACTCCTTTAAGAAATAATAGCTGTCACATAGGAAATAAAGGAGATATAATAGAAACTTAAAGTAAAATTAATTATTTGGAAATTATCTATGATCAAGGAAGATATAAATTAATATAGATAAAGGAAGAGAATGTAGAAAGAACGACACTTGGATGTATTGAATATCGTTGGTAGACAATTCATAACTTGTCAAATTTAGTAAAAAAATGTTAAAAAAGATCACACAAACTCTTAGGATAGATGGACAAAATATTATCTATGGCTAGTGAAAAGTAAAAACTCAAGTGTTACGCTAACAAGTTTTTCAAATTTTCAAAAGGCAATATATTGCAGCTATATAGCATGAATCAGAATAACAGACGAAACACTTAATTTTTCAAGGAGAAAAACACTTAGAACCAAATTTAAATCTAATTTGGATTTTTCTAAATTTCTGGATTATAAGTTTAAAAGTTAATTTCTATCGAAAGATAATAAAATTG
>CAMPDV010004581.1:0-31317 GCA_946699065.1 Loxodes magnus
AGAAGTAAAGTAAGAAAAGAATATCTAATGATAAGTTTTCGTAGCAAGCACTAAAATATAAGTTAGAATATCCAAAATGTTAGTAATAATATCATAAACACGAATCTGTATTCGGTTTGTCAAGATATGCTTGTAGATAAAAGTTAGCCTATAGAAAAGTGAAGAAGTAAAGTGAGAAAAGAATATCTAATGATAAGTATTCGTAGCAAGCACTAAAATATAAGTTAGAATATCCAAAATGTTAGTAATAATATCATAAACACGAATCTGTATTCGGTTTGTCAAGATATGCTTGTAGATGAAAGTTAGCCTATAGAAAAGTGAAGAAGTAAAGTGAGAAAAGAATATCTAATGATAAGTTTTCGTAGCAAGCACTAAAATATAAGTTAGAATATCCAAAATGTTAGTAATAATATAATAATTATGAATCTGTATTCGGTTTGTCAAGATATGCTTGTAGATGAAAGTTAGCCTATAGAAAAGTGAAGAAGTAAAGTAAGAAAAGAATATCTAATGATAAGTTTTCGTAGCAAGCACTAAAATATAAGTTAGAATATCCAAAATGTTAGTAATAATATAATAATTATGAATCTGTATTCGGTTTGTCAAGATATGCTTGTAGATGAAAGTTAGCCTATAGAAAAGTGAAGAAGTAAAGTAAGAAAAGAATATCTAATGATAAGTTTTCGTAGCAAGCACTAAAATATAAGTTAGAATATCCAAAATGTTAGTAATAATATAATAATTATGAATCTGTATTCGGTTTGTCAAGATATGCTTGTAGATGAAAGTTAGCCTATAGAAAAGTGAAGAAGTAAAGTGAGAAAAGAATATCTAATGATAAGTATTCGTAGCAAGCACTAAAATATAAGTTAGAATATCCAAAATGTTAGTAATAATATAATAATTATGAATCTGTATTCGGTTTGTCAAGATATGCTTGTAGATGAAAGTTAGCCTATAGAAAAGTGAAGAAGTAAAGTAAGAAGAGAATATCTAATGATAAGTTTTCGTAGCAAGCACTAAAATATAAGTTAGAATATCCAAAATGTTAGTAATAATATAATAATTATGAATCTGTATTCGGTTTGTCAAGATATGCTTGTAGATGAAAGTTAGCCTATAGAAAAGTGAAGAAGTAAAGTAAGAAAAGAATATCTAATGATAAGTTTTCGTAGCAAGCACTAAAATATAAGTTAGAATATCCAAAATGTTAGTAATAATATCATAAACACGAATCTGTATTCGGTTTGTCAAGATATGCTTGTAGATAAAAGTTAGCCTATAGAAAAGTGAAGAAGTAAAGTGAGAAAAGAATATCTAATGATAAGTATTCGTAGCAAGCACTAAAATATAAGTTAGAATATCCAAAATGTTAGTAATAATATCATAAACACGAATCTGTATTCGGTTTGTCAAGATATGCTTGTAGATGAAAGTTAGCCTATAGAAAAGTGAAGAAGTAAAGTGAGAAAAGAATATCTAATGATAAGTTTTCGTAGCAAGCACTAAAATATAAGTTAGAATATCCAAAATGTTAGTAATAATATAATAATTATGAATCTGTATTCGGTTTGTCAAGATATGCTTGTAGATGAAAGTTAGCCTATAGAAAAGTGAAGAAGTAAAGTAAGAAAAGAATATCTAATGATAAGTTTTCGTAGCAAGCACTAAAATATAAGTTAGAATATCCAAAATGTTAGTAATAATATAATAATTATGAATCTGTATTCGGTTTGTCAAGATATGCTTGTAGATGAAAGTTAGCCTATAGAAAAGTGAAGAAGTAAAGTAAGAAAAGAATATCTAATGATAAGTTTTCGTAGCAAGCACTAAAATATAAGTTAGAATATCCAAAATGTTAGTAATAATATAATAATTATGAATCTGTATTCGGTTTGTCAAGATATGCTTGTAGATGAAAGTTAGCCTATAGAAAAGTGAAGAAGTAAAGTAAGAAAAGAATATCTAATGATAAGTTTTCGTAGCAAGCACTAAAATATAAGTTAGAATATCCAAAATGTTAGTAATAATATAATAATTATGAATCTGTATTCGGTTTGTCAAGATATGCTTGTAGATGAAAGTTAGCCTATAGAAAAGTGAAGAAGTAAAGTAAGAAAAGAATATCTAATGATAAGTTTTCGTAGCAAGCACTAAAATATAAGTTAGAATATCCAAAATGTTAGTAATAATATAATAATTATGAATCTGTATTCGGTTTGTCAAGATATGCTTGTAGATGAAAGTTAGCCTATAGAAAAGTGAAGAAGTAAAGTGAGAAAAGAATATCTAATGATAAGTATTCGTAGCAAGCACTAAAATATAAGTTAGAATATCCAAAATGTTAGTAATAATATAATAATTATGAATCTGTATTCGGTTTGTCAAGATATGCTTGTAGATGAAAGTTAGCCTATAGAAAAGTGAAGAAGTAAAGTGAGAAAAGAATATCTAATGATAAGTATTCGTAGCAAGCACTAAAATATAAGTTAGAATATCCAAAATGTTAGTAATAATATAATAATTATGAATCTGTATTCGGTTTGTCAAGATATGCTTGTAGATGAAAGTTAGCCTATAGAAAAGTGAAGAAGTAAAGTAAGAAAAGAATATCTAATGATAAGTTTTCGTAGCAAGCACTAAAATATAAGTTAGAATATCCAAAATGTTAGTAATAATATAATAATTATGAATCTGTATTCGGTTTGTCAAGATATGCTTGTAGATGAAAGTTAGCCTATAGAAAAGTGAAGAAGTAAAGTAAGAAAAGAATATCTAATGATAAGTTTTCGTAGCAAGCACTAAAATATAAGTTAGAATATCCAAAATGTTAGTAATAATATAATAATTATGAATCTGTATTCGGTTTGTCAAGATATGCTTGTAGATGAAAGTTAGCCTATAGAAAAGTGAAGAAGTAAAGTAAGAAAAGAATATCTAATGATAAGTTTTCGTAGCAAGCACTAAAATATAAGTTAGAATATCCAAAATGTTAGTAATAATATAATAATTATGAATCTGTATTCGGTTTGTCAAGATATGCTTGTAGATGAAAGTTAGCCTATAGAAAAGTGAAGAAGTAAAGTAAGAAAAGAATATCTAATGATAAGTTTTCGTAGCAAGCACTAAAATATAAGTTAGAATATCCAAAATGTTAGTAATAATATAATAATTATGAATCTGTATTCGGTTTGTCAAGATATGCTTGTAGATGAAAGTTAGCCTATAGAAAAGTGAAGAAGTAAAGTAAGAAAAGAATATCTAATGATAAGTTTTCGTAGCAAGCACTAAAATATAAGTTAGAATATCCAAAATGTTAGTAATAATATAATAATTATGAATCTGTATTCGGTTTGTCAAGATATGCTTGTAGATGAAAGTTAGCCTATAGAAAAGTGAAGAAGTAAAGTAAGAAAAGAATATCTAATGATAAGTTTTCGTAGCAAGCACTAAAATATAAGTTAGAATATCCAAAATGTTAGTAATAATATAATAATTATGAATCTGTATTCGGTTTGTCAAGATATGCTTGTAGATGAAAGTTAGCCTATAGAAAAGTGAAGAAGTAAAGTAAGAAAAGAATATCTAATGATAAGTTTTCGTAGCAAGCACTAAAATATAAGTTAGAATATCCAAAATGTTAGTAATAATATAATAATTATGAATCTGTATTCGGTTTGTCAAGATATGCTTGTAGATGAAAGTTAGCCTATAGAAAAGTGAAGAAGTAAAGTAAGAAAAGAATATCTAATGATAAGTTTTCGTAGCAAGCACTAAAATATAAGTTAGAATATCCAAAATGTTAGTAATAATATAATAATTATGAATCTGTATTCGGTTTGTCAAGATATGCTTGTAGATGAAAGTTAGCCTATAGAAAAGTGAAGAAGTAAAGTAAGAAAAGAATATCTAATGATAAGTTTTCGTAGCAAGCACTAAAATATAAGTTAGAATATCCAAAATGTTAGTAATAATATAATAATTATGAATCTGTATTCGGTTTGTCAAGATATGCTTGTAGATGAAAGTTAGCCTATAGAAAAGTGAAGAAGTAAAGTAAGAAAAGAATATCTAATGATAAGTTTTCGTAGCAAGCACTAAAATATAAGTTAGAATATCCAAAATGTTAGTAATAATATAATAATTATGAATCTGTATTCGGTTTGTCAAGATATGCTTGTAGATGAAAGTTAGCCTATAGAAAAGTGAAGAAGTAAAGTGAGAAAAGAATATCTAATGATAAGTTTTCGTAGCAAGCACTAAAATATAAGTTAGAATATCCAAAATGTTAGTAATAATATAATAATTATGAATCTGTATTCGGTTTGTCAAGATATGCTTGTAGATGAAAGTTAGCCTATAGAAAAGTGAAGAAGTAAAGTGAGAAAAGAATATCTAATGATAAGTTTTCGTAGCAAGCACTAAAATATAAGTTAGAATATCCAAAATGTTAGTAATAATATAATAATTATGAATCTGTATTCGGTTTGTCAAGATATGCTTGTAGATGAAAGTTAGCCTATAGAAAAGTGAAGAAGTAAAGTGAGAAAAGAATATCTAATGATAAGTTTTCGTAGCAAGCACTAAAATATAAGTTAGAATATCCAAAATGTTAGTAATAATATAATAATTATGAATCTGTATTCGGTTTGTCAAGATATGCTTGTAGATGAAAGTTAGCCTATAGAAAAGTGAAGAAGTAAAGTAAGAAAAGAATATCTAATGATAAGTTTTCGTAGCAAGCACTAAAATATAAGTTAGAATATCCAAAATGTTAGTAATAATATAATAATTATGAATCTGTATTCGGTTTGTCAAGATATGCTTGTAGATGAAAGTTAGCCTATAGAAAAGTGAAGAAGTAAAGTAAGAAAAGAATATCTAATGATAAGTTTTCGTAGCAAGCACTAAAATATAAGTTAGAATATCCAAAATGTTAGTAATAATATAATAATTATGAATCTGTATTCGGTTTGTCAAGATATGCTTGTAGATGAAAGTTAGCCTATAGAAAAGTGAAGAAGTAAAGTAAGAAAAGAATATCTAATGATAAGTTTTCGTAGCAAGCACTAAAATATAAGTTAGAATATCCAAAATGTTAGTAATAATATCATAAACACGAATCTGTATTCGGTTTGTCAAGATATGCTTGTAGATGAAAGTTAGCCTATAGAAAAGTGAAGAAGTAAAGTGAGAAAAGAATATCTAATGATAAGTTTTCGTAGCAAGCACTAAAATATAAGTTAGAATATCCAAAATGTTAGTAATAATATAACTAAAAAGAATCTGTATTCGGTTTGTCAAGATATGCTTGTAGATAAAAGTTAGCCTATAGAAAAGTGAAGAAGTAAAGTGAGAAAAGAATATCTAATGATAAGTATTCGTAGCAAGCACTAAAATATAAGTTAGAATATCCAAAATGTTAGTAATAATATCATAAACACGAATCTGTATTCGGTTTGTCAAGATATGCTTGTAGATGAAAGTTAGCCTATAGAAAAGTGAAGAAGTAAAGTAAGAAAAGAATATCTAATGATAAGTTTTCGTAGCAAGCACTAAAATATAAGTTAGAATATCCAAAATGTTAGTAATAATATCATAAACACGAATCTGTATTCGGTTTGTCAAGATATGCTTGTAGATAAAAGTTAGCCTATAGAAAAGTGAAGAAGTAAAGTGAGAAAAGAATATCTAATGATAAGTATTCGTAGCAAGCACTAAAATATAAGTTAGAATATCCAAAATGTTAGTAATAATATCATAAACACGAATCTGTATTCGGTTTGTCAAGATATGCTTGTAGATGAAAGTTAGCCTATAGAAAAGTGAAGAAGTAAAGTGAGAAAAGAATATCTAATGATAAGTTTTCGTAGCAAGCACTAAAATATAAGTTAGAATATCCAAAATGTTAGTAATAATATAACTAAAAAGAATCTGTATTCGGTTTGTCAAGATATGCTTGTAGATAAAAGTTAGCCTATAGAAAAGTGAAGAAGTAAAGTGAGAAAAGAATATCTAATGATAAGTATTCGTAGCAAGCACTAAAATATAAGTTAGAATATCCAAAATGTTAGTAATAATATCATAAACACGAATCTGTATTCGGTTTGTCAAGATATGCTTGTAGATAAAAGTTAGCCTATAGAAAAGTGAAGAAGTAAAGTGAGAAAAGAATATCTAATGATAAGTATTCGTAGCAAGCACTAAAATATAAGTTAGAATATCCAAAATGTTAGTAATAATATCATAAACACGAATCTGTATTCGGTTTGTCAAGATATGCTTGTAGATAAAAGTTAGCCTATAGAAAAGTGAAGAAGTAAAGTGAGAAAAGAATATCTAATGATAAGTATTCGTAGCAAGCACTAAAATATAAGTTAGAATATCCAAAATGTTAGTAATAATATCATAAACACGAATCTGTATTCGGTTTGTCAAGATATGCTTGTAGATGAAAGTTAGCCTATAGAAAAGTGAAGAAGTAAAGTGAGAAAAGAATATCTAATGATAAGTTTTCGTAGCAAGCACTAAAATATAAGTTAGAATATCCAAAATGTTAGTAATAATATAACTAAAAAGAATCTGTATTCGGTTTGTCAAGATATGCTTGTAGATAAAAGTTAGCCTATAGAAAAGTGAAGAAGTAAAGTGAGAAAAGAATATCTAATGATAAGTATTCGTAGCAAGCACTAAAATATAAGTTAGAATATCCAAAATGTTAGTAATAATATCATAAACACGAATCTGTATTCGGTTTGTCAAGATATGCTTGTAGATAAAAGTTAGCCTATAGAAAAGTGAAGAAGTAAAGTGAGAAAAGAATATCTAATGATAAGTATTCGTAGCAAGCACTAAAATATAAGTTAGAATATCCAAAATGTTAGTAATAATATCATAAACACGAATCTGTATTCGGTTTGTCAAGATATGCTTGTAGATGAAAGTTAGCCTATAGAAAAGTGAAGAAGTAAAGTAAGAAAAGAATATCTAATGATAAGTTTTCGTAGCAAGCACTAAAATATAAGTTAGAATATCCAAAATGTTAGTAATAATATAATAATTATGAATCTGTATTCGGTTTGTCAAGATATGCTTGTAGATGAAAGTTAGCCTATAGAAAAGTGAAGAAGTAAAGTAAGAAAAGAATATCTAATGATAAGTTTTCGTAGCAAGCACTAAAATATGAGATAGAATATCCAAAATGTTAGTAATAATGTCACAATTACGAATCTGTATTCGGTTTGTCAAGATATGCTTGTAGATGAAAGTTAGCCTATAGAAAAGTGAAGAAGTAAAGTAAGAAAAGAATATCTAATGATAAGTTTTCGTAGCAAGCACTAAAATATAAGTTAGAATATCCAAAATGTTAGTAATAATATAATAATTATGAATCTGTATTCGGTTTGTCAAGATATGCTTGTAGATGAAAGTTAGCCTATAGAAAAGTGAAGAAGTAAAGTAAGAAAAGAATATCTAATGATAAGTTTTCGTAGCAAGCACTAAAATATAAGTTAGAATATCCAAAATGTTAGTAATAATATAATAATTATGAATCTGTATTCGGTTTGTCAAGATATGCTTGTAGATGAAAGTTAGCCTATAGAAAAGTGAAGAAGTAAAGTAAGAAAAGAATATCTAATGATAAGTTTTCGTAGCAAGCACTAAAATATGAGATAGAATATCCAAAATGTTAGTAATAATGTCACAATTACGAATCTGTATTCGGTTTGTCAAGATATGCTTGTAGATGAAAGTTAGCCTATAGAAAAGTGAAGAAGTAAAGTAAGAAAAGAATATCTAATGATAAGTTTTCGTAGCAAGCACTAAAATATAAGTTAGAATATCCAAAATGTTAGTAATAATATAATAATTATGAATCTGTATTCGGTTTGTCAAGATATGCTTGTAGATGAAAGTTAGCCTATAGAAAAGTGAAGAAGTAAAGTAAGAAGAGAATATCTAATGATAAGTTTTCGTAGCAAGCACTAAAATATAAGTTAGAATATCCAAAATGTTAGTATTAATGTCACAATTACGAATCTGTATTCGGTTTGTCAAGATATGCTTGTAGATGAAAGTTAGCCTATAGAAAAGTGAAGAAGTAAAGTAAGAAAAGAAGATAGAATTTCAGTTTTAAGGAGTATGCTTTGAGAAGTAATAAGTATTTAGAAAAGTGAAGAAGTAAAGTAAGAAGAGAATATCTAATGATAAGTTTTCGTAGCAAGCACTAAAATATAAGTTAGAATATCCAAAATGTTAGTAATAATATAACTAACACGAATCTGTATTCGGTTTGTCAAGATATGCTTGTAGATGAAAGTTAGCCTATAGAAAAGTGAAGAAGTAAAGTAAGAAGAGAATATCTAATGATAAGTTTTCGTAGCAAGCACTAAAATATAAGTTAGAATATCCAAAATGTTAGTAATAATATAACTAACACGAATCTGTATTCGGTTTGTCAAGATATGCTTGTAGATGAAAGTTAGCCTATAGAAAAGTGAAGAAGTAAAGTAAGAAGAGAATATCTAATGATAAGTTTTCGTAGCAAGCACTAAAATATAAGTTAGAATATCCAAAATGTTAGTATTAATGTCACAATTACGAATCTATATTCGGTTTGTCAAGATATGCTTGTAGATGAAAGTTAGCCTATAGAAAAGTGAAGAAGTAAAGTAAGAAAAGAAGATAGAATTTCAGTTTTAAGGAGTATGCTTTGAGAAGTAATAAGTATTTAGAAAAGTGAAGAAGTAAAGTAAGAAAAGAATATCTAATGATAAGTTTTCGTAGCAAGCACTAAAATATAAGTTAGAATATCCAAAATGTTAGTATTAATGTCACAATTACGAATCTATATTCGGTTTGTCAAGATATGCTTGTAGATGAAAGTTAGCCTATAGAAAAGTGAAGAAGTAAAGTAAGAAAAGAAGATAGAATTTCAGTTTTAAGGAGTATGCTTTGAGAAGTAATAAGTATTTAGAAAAGTGAAGAAGTAAAGTAAGAAAAGAATATCTAATGATAAGTTTTCGTAGCAAGCACTAAAATATAAGTTAGAATATCCAAAATGTTAGTAATAATATAACTAACACGAATCTGTATTCGGTTTGTCAAGATATGCTTGTAGATGAAAGTTAGCCTATAGAAAAGTGAAGAAGTAAAGTAAGAAAAGAATATCTAATGATAAGTTTTCGTAGCAAGCACTAAAATATAAGTTAGAATATCCAAAATGTTAGTAATAATATAACTAACACGAATCTGTATTCGGTTTGTCAAGATATGCTTGTAGATGAAAGTTAGCCTATAGAAAAGTGAAGAAGTAAAGTAAGAAGAGAATATCTAATGATAAGTTTTCGTAGCAAGCACTAAAATATAAGTTAGAATATCCAAAATGTTAGTAATAATATAATAATTATGAATCTGTATTCGGTTTGTCAAGATATGCTTGTAGATGAAAGTTAGCCTATAGAAAAGTGAAGAAGTAAAGTAAGAAAAGAATATCTAATGATAAGTTTTCGTAGCAAGCACTAAAATATAAGTTAGAATATCCAAAATGTTAGTAATAATATCATAAACACGAATCTGTATTCGGTTTGTCAAGATATGCTTGTAGATAAAAGTTAGCCTATAGAAAAGTGAAGAAGTAAAGTGAGAAAAGAATATCTAATGATAAGTATTCGTAGCAAGCACTAAAATATAAGTTAGAATATCCAAAATGTTAGTAATAATATCATAAACACGAATCTGTATTCGGTTTGTCAAGATATGCTTGTAGATGAAAGTTAGCCTATAGAAAAGTGAAGAAGTAAAGTGAGAAAAGAATATCTAATGATAAGTTTTCGTAGCAAGCACTAAAATATAAGTTAGAATATCCAAAATGTTAGTAATAATATAATAATTATGAATCTGTATTCGGTTTGTCAAGATATGCTTGTAGATGAAAGTTAGCCTATAGAAAAGTGAAGAAGTAAAGTAAGAAAAGAATATCTAATGATAAGTTTTCGTAGCAAGCACTAAAATATAAGTTAGAATATCCAAAATGTTAGTAATAATATAATAATTATGAATCTGTATTCGGTTTGTCAAGATATGCTTGTAGATGAAAGTTAGCCTATAGAAAAGTGAAGAAGTAAAGTAAGAAAAGAATATCTAATGATAAGTTTTCGTAGCAAGCACTAAAATATAAGTTAGAATATCCAAAATGTTAGTAATAATATAATAATTATGAATCTGTATTCGGTTTGTCAAGATATGCTTGTAGATGAAAGTTAGCCTATAGAAAAGTGAAGAAGTAAAGTGAGAAAAGAATATCTAATGATAAGTATTCGTAGCAAGCACTAAAATATAAGTTAGAATATCCAAAATGTTAGTAATAATATAATAATTATGAATCTGTATTCGGTTTGTCAAGATATGCTTGTAGATGAAAGTTAGCCTATAGAAAAGTGAAGAAGTAAAGTAAGAAGAGAATATCTAATGATAAGTTTTCGTAGCAAGCACTAAAATATAAGTTAGAATATCCAAAATGTTAGTAATAATATAATAATTATGAATCTGTATTCGGTTTGTCAAGATATGCTTGTAGATGAAAGTTAGCCTATAGAAAAGTGAAGAAGTAAAGTAAGAAAAGAATATCTAATGATAAGTTTTCGTAGCAAGCACTAAAATATAAGTTAGAATATCCAAAATGTTAGTAATAATATCATAAACACGAATCTGTATTCGGTTTGTCAAGATATGCTTGTAGATAAAAGTTAGCCTATAGAAAAGTGAAGAAGTAAAGTGAGAAAAGAATATCTAATGATAAGTATTCGTAGCAAGCACTAAAATATAAGTTAGAATATCCAAAATGTTAGTAATAATATCATAAACACGAATCTGTATTCGGTTTGTCAAGATATGCTTGTAGATGAAAGTTAGCCTATAGAAAAGTGAAGAAGTAAAGTGAGAAAAGAATATCTAATGATAAGTTTTCGTAGCAAGCACTAAAATATAAGTTAGAATATCCAAAATGTTAGTAATAATATAATAATTATGAATCTGTATTCGGTTTGTCAAGATATGCTTGTAGATGAAAGTTAGCCTATAGAAAAGTGAAGAAGTAAAGTAAGAAAAGAATATCTAATGATAAGTTTTCGTAGCAAGCACTAAAATATAAGTTAGAATATCCAAAATGTTAGTAATAATATAATAATTATGAATCTGTATTCGGTTTGTCAAGATATGCTTGTAGATGAAAGTTAGCCTATAGAAAAGTGAAGAAGTAAAGTAAGAAAAGAATATCTAATGATAAGTTTTCGTAGCAAGCACTAAAATATAAGTTAGAATATCCAAAATGTTAGTAATAATATAATAATTATGAATCTGTATTCGGTTTGTCAAGATATGCTTGTAGATGAAAGTTAGCCTATAGAAAAGTGAAGAAGTAAAGTAAGAAAAGAATATCTAATGATAAGTTTTCGTAGCAAGCACTAAAATATAAGTTAGAATATCCAAAATGTTAGTAATAATATAATAATTATGAATCTGTATTCGGTTTGTCAAGATATGCTTGTAGATGAAAGTTAGCCTATAGAAAAGTGAAGAAGTAAAGTAAGAAAAGAATATCTAATGATAAGTTTTCGTAGCAAGCACTAAAATATAAGTTAGAATATCCAAAATGTTAGTAATAATATAATAATTATGAATCTGTATTCGGTTTGTCAAGATATGCTTGTAGATGAAAGTTAGCCTATAGAAAAGTGAAGAAGTAAAGTGAGAAAAGAATATCTAATGATAAGTATTCGTAGCAAGCACTAAAATATAAGTTAGAATATCCAAAATGTTAGTAATAATATAATAATTATGAATCTGTATTCGGTTTGTCAAGATATGCTTGTAGATGAAAGTTAGCCTATAGAAAAGTGAAGAAGTAAAGTGAGAAAAGAATATCTAATGATAAGTATTCGTAGCAAGCACTAAAATATAAGTTAGAATATCCAAAATGTTAGTAATAATATAATAATTATGAATCTGTATTCGGTTTGTCAAGATATGCTTGTAGATGAAAGTTAGCCTATAGAAAAGTGAAGAAGTAAAGTAAGAAAAGAATATCTAATGATAAGTTTTCGTAGCAAGCACTAAAATATAAGTTAGAATATCCAAAATGTTAGTAATAATATAATAATTATGAATCTGTATTCGGTTTGTCAAGATATGCTTGTAGATGAAAGTTAGCCTATAGAAAAGTGAAGAAGTAAAGTAAGAAAAGAATATCTAATGATAAGTTTTCGTAGCAAGCACTAAAATATAAGTTAGAATATCCAAAATGTTAGTAATAATATAATAATTATGAATCTGTATTCGGTTTGTCAAGATATGCTTGTAGATGAAAGTTAGCCTATAGAAAAGTGAAGAAGTAAAGTAAGAAAAGAATATCTAATGATAAGTTTTCGTAGCAAGCACTAAAATATAAGTTAGAATATCCAAAATGTTAGTAATAATATAATAATTATGAATCTGTATTCGGTTTGTCAAGATATGCTTGTAGATGAAAGTTAGCCTATAGAAAAGTGAAGAAGTAAAGTAAGAAAAGAATATCTAATGATAAGTTTTCGTAGCAAGCACTAAAATATAAGTTAGAATATCCAAAATGTTAGTAATAATATAATAATTATGAATCTGTATTCGGTTTGTCAAGATATGCTTGTAGATGAAAGTTAGCCTATAGAAAAGTGAAGAAGTAAAGTAAGAAAAGAATATCTAATGATAAGTTTTCGTAGCAAGCACTAAAATATAAGTTAGAATATCCAAAATGTTAGTAATAATATAATAATTATGAATCTGTATTCGGTTTGTCAAGATATGCTTGTAGATGAAAGTTAGCCTATAGAAAAGTGAAGAAGTAAAGTAAGAAAAGAATATCTAATGATAAGTTTTCGTAGCAAGCACTAAAATATAAGTTAGAATATCCAAAATGTTAGTAATAATATAATAATTATGAATCTGTATTCGGTTTGTCAAGATATGCTTGTAGATGAAAGTTAGCCTATAGAAAAGTGAAGAAGTAAAGTGAGAAAAGAATATCTAATGATAAGTTTTCGTAGCAAGCACTAAAATATAAGTTAGAATATCCAAAATGTTAGTAATAATATAATAATTATGAATCTGTATTCGGTTTGTCAAGATATGCTTGTAGATGAAAGTTAGCCTATAGAAAAGTGAAGAAGTAAAGTGAGAAAAGAATATCTAATGATAAGTTTTCGTAGCAAGCACTAAAATATAAGTTAGAATATCCAAAATGTTAGTAATAATATAATAATTATGAATCTGTATTCGGTTTGTCAAGATATGCTTGTAGATGAAAGTTAGCCTATAGAAAAGTGAAGAAGTAAAGTGAGAAAAGAATATCTAATGATAAGTTTTCGTAGCAAGCACTAAAATATAAGTTAGAATATCCAAAATGTTAGTAATAATATAATAATTATGAATCTGTATTCGGTTTGTCAAGATATGCTTGTAGATGAAAGTTAGCCTATAGAAAAGTGAAGAAGTAAAGTAAGAAAAGAATATCTAATGATAAGTTTTCGTAGCAAGCACTAAAATATAAGTTAGAATATCCAAAATGTTAGTAATAATATAATAATTATGAATCTGTATTCGGTTTGTCAAGATATGCTTGTAGATGAAAGTTAGCCTATAGAAAAGTGAAGAAGTAAAGTAAGAAAAGAATATCTAATGATAAGTTTTCGTAGCAAGCACTAAAATATAAGTTAGAATATCCAAAATGTTAGTAATAATATAATAATTATGAATCTGTATTCGGTTTGTCAAGATATGCTTGTAGATGAAAGTTAGCCTATAGAAAAGTGAAGAAGTAAAGTAAGAAAAGAATATCTAATGATAAGTTTTCGTAGCAAGCACTAAAATATAAGTTAGAATATCCAAAATGTTAGTAATAATATAATAATTATGAATCTGTATTCGGTTTGTCAAGATATGCTTGTAGATGAAAGTTAGCCTATAGAAAAGTGAAGAAGTAAAGTAAGAAAAGAATATCTAATGATAAGTTTTCGTAGCAAGCACTAAAATATAAGTTAGAATATCCAAAATGTTAGTAATAATATAATAATTATGAATCTGTATTCGGTTTGTCAAGATATGCTTGTAGATGAAAGTTAGCCTATAGAAAAGTGAAGAAGTAAAGTAAGAAAAGAATATCTAATGATAAGTTTTCGTAGCAAGCACTAAAATATAAGTTAGAATATCCAAAATGTTAGTAATAATATAATAATTATGAATCTGTATTCGGTTTGTCAAGATATGCTTGTAGATGAAAGTTAGCCTATAGAAAAGTGAAGAAGTAAAGTAAGAAAAGAATATCTAATGATAAGTTTTCGTAGCAAGCACTAAAATATAAGTTAGAATATCCAAAATGTTAGTAATAATATCATAAACACGAATCTGTATTCGGTTTGTCAAGATATGCTTGTAGATAAAAGTTAGCCTATAGAAAAGTGAAGAAGTAAAGTGAGAAAAGAATATCTAATGATAAGTATTCGTAGCAAGCACTAAAATATAAGTTAGAATATCCAAAATGTTAGTAATAATATCATAAACACGAATCTGTATTCGGTTTGTCAAGATATGCTTGTAGATGAAAGTTAGCCTATAGAAAAGTGAAGAAGTAAAGTGAGAAAAGAATATCTAATGATAAGTTTTCGTAGCAAGCACTAAAATATAAGTTAGAATATCCAAAATGTTAGTAATAATATAACTAAAAAGAATCTGTATTCGGTTTGTCAAGATATGCTTGTAGATAAAAGTTAGCCTATAGAAAAGTGAAGAAGTAAAGTGAGAAAAGAATATCTAATGATAAGTATTCGTAGCAAGCACTAAAATATAAGTTAGAATATCCAAAATGTTAGTAATAATATCATAAACACGAATCTGTATTCGGTTTGTCAAGATATGCTTGTAGATAAAAGTTAGCCTATAGAAAAGTGAAGAAGTAAAGTGAGAAAAGAATATCTAATGATAAGTATTCGTAGCAAGCACTAAAATATAAGTTAGAATATCCAAAATGTTAGTAATAATATCATAAACACGAATCTGTATTCGGTTTGTCAAGATATGCTTGTAGATAAAAGTTAGCCTATAGAAAAGTGAAGAAGTAAAGTGAGAAAAGAATATCTAATGATAAGTATTCGTAGCAAGCACTAAAATATAAGTTAGAATATCCAAAATGTTAGTAATAATATCATAAACACGAATCTGTATTCGGTTTGTCAAGATATGCTTGTAGATGAAAGTTAGCCTATAGAAAAGTGAAGAAGTAAAGTGAGAAAAGAATATCTAATGATAAGTTTTCGTAGCAAGCACTAAAATATAAGTTAGAATATCCAAAATGTTAGTAATAATATAACTAAAAAGAATCTGTATTCGGTTTGTCAAGATATGCTTGTAGATAAAAGTTAGCCTATAGAAAAGTGAAGAAGTAAAGTGAGAAAAGAATATCTAATGATAAGTATTCGTAGCAAGCACTAAAATATAAGTTAGAATATCCAAAATGTTAGTAATAATATCATAAACACGAATCTGTATTCGGTTTGTCAAGATATGCTTGTAGATAAAAGTTAGCCTATAGAAAAGTGAAGAAGTAAAGTGAGAAAAGAATATCTAATGATAAGTATTCGTAGCAAGCACTAAAATATAAGTTAGAATATCCAAAATGTTAGTAATAATATCATAAACACGAATCTGTATTCGGTTTGTCAAGATATGCTTGTAGATGAAAGTTAGCCTATAGAAAAGTGAAGAAGTAAAGTAAGAAAAGAATATCTAATGATAAGTTTTCGTAGCAAGCACTAAAATATAAGTTAGAATATCCAAAATGTTAGTAATAATATAATAATTATGAATCTGTATTCGGTTTGTCAAGATATGCTTGTAGATGAAAGTTAGCCTATAGAAAAGTGAAGAAGTAAAGTAAGAAAAGAATATCTAATGATAAGTTTTCGTAGCAAGCACTAAAATATAAGTTAGAATATCCAAAATGTTAGTAATAATATAATAATTATGAATCTGTATTCGGTTTGTCAAGATATGCTTGTAGATGAAAGTTAGCCTATAGAAAAGTGAAGAAGTAAAGTAAGAAAAGAATATCTAATGATAAGTTTTCGTAGCAAGCACTAAAATATAAGTTAGAATATCCAAAATGTTAGTAATAATATAATAATTATGAATCTGTATTCGGTTTGTCAAGATATGCTTGTAGATGAAAGTTAGCCTATAGAAAAGTGAAGAAGTAAAGTAAGAAAAGAATATCTAATGATAAGTTTTCGTAGCAAGCACTAAAATATAAGTTAGAATATCCAAAATGTTAGTAATAATATAATAATTATGAATCTGTATTCGGTTTGTCAAGATATGCTTGTAGATGAAAGTTAGCCTATAGAAAAGTGAAGAAGTAAAGTGAGAAAAGAATATCTAATGATAAGTTTTCGTAGCAAGCACTAAAATATAAGTTAGAATATCCAAAATGTTAGTAATAATATAATAATTATGAATCTGTATTCGGTTTGTCAAGATATGCTTGTAGATGAAAGTTAGCCTATAGAAAAGTGAAGAAGTAAAGTGAGAAAAGAATATCTAATGATAAGTTTTCGTAGCAAGCACTAAAATATAAGTTAGAATATCCAAAATGTTAGTAATAATATAATAATTATGAATCTGTATTCGGTTTGTCAAGATATGCTTGTAGATGAAAGTTAGCCTATAGAAAAGTGAAGAAGTAAAGTAAGAAAAGAATATCTAATGATAAGTTTTCGTAGCAAGCACTAAAATATAAGTTAGAATATCCAAAATGTTAGTAATAATATAATAATTATGAATCTGTATTCGGTTTGTCAAGATATGCTTGTAGATGAAAGTTAGCCTATAGAAAAGTGAAGAAGTAAAGTGAGAAAAGAATATCTAATGATAAGTTTTCGTAGCAAGCACTAAAATATAAGTTAGAATATCCAAAATGTTAGTAATAATATAATAATTATGAATCTGTATTCGGTTTGTCAAGATATGCTTGTAGATGAAAGTTAGCCTATAGAAAAGTGAAGAAGTAAAGTGAGAAAAGAATATCTAATGATAAGTTTTTCGTAGCAAGCACTAAAATATAAGTTAGAATATCCAAAATGTTAGTAATAATATAATAATTATGAATCTGTATTCGGTTTGTCAAGATATGCTTGTAGATGAAAGTTAGCCTATAGAAAAGTGAAGAAGTAAAGTAAGAAAAGAATATCTAATGATAAGTTTTCGTAGCAAGCACTAAAATATAAGTTAGAATATCCAAAATGTTAGTAATAATATAATAATTATGAATCTGTATTCGGTTTGTCAAGATATGCTTGTAGATGAAAGTTAGCCTATAGAAAAGTGAAGAAGTAAAGTAAGAAAAGAATATCTAATGATAAGTTTTCGTAGCAAGCACTAAAATATAAGTTAGAATATCCAAAATGTTAGTAATAATATAATAATTATGAATCTGTATTCGGTTTGTCAAGATATGCTTGTAGATGAAAGTTAGCCTATAGAAAAGTGAAGAAGTAAAGTGAGAAAAGAATATCTAATGATAAGTTTTCGTAGCAAGCACTAAAATATAAGTTAGAATATCCAAAATGTTAGTAATAATATAATAATTATGAATCTGTATTCGGTTTGTCAAGATATGCTTGTAGATGAAAGTTAGCCTATAGAAAAGTGAAGAAGTAAAGTAAGAAAAGAATATCTAATGATAAGTTTTCGTAGCAAGCACTAAAATATAAGTTAGAATATCCAAAATGTTAGTAATAATATAATAATTATGAATCTGTATTCGGTTTGTCAAGATATGCTTGTAGATGAAAGTTAGCCTATAGAAAAGTGAAGAAGTAAAGTGAGAAAAGAATATCTAATGATAAGTTTTCGTAGCAAGCACTAAAATATAAGTTAGAATATCCAAAATGTTAGTAATAATATAATAATTATGAATCTGTATTCGGTTTGTCAAGATATGCTTGTAGATGAAAGTTAGCCTATAGAAAAGTGAAGAAGTAAAGTGAGAAAAGAATATCTAATGATAAGTTTTCGTAGCAAGCACTAAAATATAAGTTAGAATATCCAAAATGTTAGTAATAATATAATAATTATGAATCTGTATTCGGTTTGTCAAGATATGCTTGTAGATGAAAGTTAGCCTATAGAAAAGTGAAGAAGTAAAGTAAGAAAAGAATATCTAATGATAAGTTTTCGTAGCAAGCACTAAAATATAAGTTAGAATATCCAAAATGTTAGTAATAATATAATAATTATGAATCTGTATTCGGTTTGTCAAGATATGCTTGTAGATGAAAGTTAGCCTATAGAAAAGTGAAGAAGTAAAGTAAGAAAAGAATATCTAATGATAAGTTTTCGTAGCAAGCACTAAAATATAAGTTAGAATATCCAAAATGTTAGTAATAATATAATATTATGAATCTGTATTCGGTTTGTCAAGATATGCTTGTAGATGAAAGTTAGCCTATAGAAAAGTGAAGAAGTAAAGTAAGAAAAGAATATCTAATGATAAGTTTTCGTAGCAAGCACTAAAATATAAGTTAGAATATCCAAAATGTTAGTAATAATATCATAAACACGAATCTGTATTCGGTTTGTCAAGATATGCTTGTAGATAAAAGTTAGCCTATAGAAAAGTGAAGAAGTAAAGTGAGAAAAGAATATCTAATGATAAGTATTCGTAGCAAGCACTAAAATATAAGTTAGAATATCCAAAATGTTAGTAATAATATCATAAACACGAATCTGTATTCGGTTTGTCAAGATATGCTTGTAGATGAAAGTTAGCCTATAGAAAAGTGAAGAAGTAAAGTGAGAAAAGAATATCTAATGATAAGTTTTCGTAGCAAGCACTAAAATATAAGTTAGAATATCCAAAATGTTAGTAATAATATAACTAAAAAGAATCTGTATTCGGTTTGTCAAGATATGCTTGTAGATAAAAGTTAGCCTATAGAAAAGTGAAGAAGTAAAGTGAGAAAAGAATATCTAATGATAAGTATTCGTAGCAAGCACTAAAATATAAGTTAGAATATCCAAAATGTTAGTAATAATATCATAAACACGAATCTGTATTCGGTTTGTCAAGATATGCTTGTAGATAAAAGTTAGCCTATAGAAAAGTGAAGAAGTAAAGTGAGAAAAGAATATCTAATGATAAGTATTCGTAGCAAGCACTAAAATATAAGTTAGAATATCCAAAATGTTAGTAATAATATCATAAACACGAATCTGTATTCGGTTTGTCAAGATATGCTTGTAGATGAAAGTTAGCCTATAGAAAAGTGAAGAAGTAAAGTAAGAAAAGAATATCTAATGATAAGTTTTCGTAGCAAGCACTAAAATATAAGTTAGAATATCCAAAATGTTAGTAATAATATAATAATTATGAATCTGTATTCGGTTTGTCAAGATATGCTTGTAGATGAAAGTTAGCCTATAGAAAAGTGAAGAAGTAAAGTAAGAAAAGAATATCTAATGATAAGTTTTCGTAGCAAGCACTAAAATATAAGTTAGAATATCCAAAATGTTAGTAATAATATAATAATTATGAATCTGTATTCGGTTTGTCAAGATATGCTTGTAGATGAAAGTTAGCCTATAGAAAAGTGAAGAAGTAAAGTAAGAAAAGAATATCTAATGATAAGTTTTCGTAGCAAGCACTAAAATATAAGTTAGAATATCCAAAATGTTAGTAATAATATAATAATTATGAATCTGTATTCGGTTTGTCAAGATATGCTTGTAGATGAAAGTTAGCCTATAGAAAAGTGAAGAAGTAAAGTAAGAAAAGAATATCTAATGATAAGTTTTCGTAGCAAGCACTAAAATATAAGTTAGAATATCCAAAATGTTAGTAATAATATAATAATTATGAATCTGTATTCGGTTTGTCAAGATATGCTTGTAGATGAAAGTTAGCCTATAGAAAAGTGAAGAAGTAAAGTGAGAAAAGAATATCTAATGATAAGTTTTTCGTAGCAAGCACTAAAATATAAGTTAGAATATCCAAAATGTTAGTAATAATATAATAATTATGAATCTGTATTCGGTTTGTCAAGATATGCTTGTAGATGAAAGTTAGCCTATAGAAAAGTGAAGAAGTAAAGTGAGAAAAGAATATCTAATGATAAGTTTTCGTAGCAAGCACTAAAATATAAGTTAGAATATCCAAAATGTTAGTAATAATATAATAATTATGAATCTGTATTCGGTTTGTCAAGATATGCTTGTAGATGAAAGTTAGCCTATAGAAAAGTGAAGAAGTAAAGTAAGAAAAGAATATCTAATGATAAGTTTTCGTAGCAAGCACTAAAATATAAGTTAGAATATCCAAAATGTTAGTAATAATATAATAATTATGAATCTGTATTCGGTTTGTCAAGATATGCTTGTAGATGAAAGTTAGCCTATAGAAAAGTGAAGAAGTAAAGTAAGAAAAGAATATCTAATGATAAGTTTTCGTAGCAAGCACTAAAATATAAGTTAGAATATCCAAAATGTTAGTAATAATATAATAATTATGAATCTGTATTCGTAATGTCAAGATATGCTTGTAGATGAAAGTTAGCCTATAGAAAAGTGAAGAAGTAAAGTAAGAAAAGAATATCTAATGATAAGTTTTCGTAGCAAGCACTAAAATATAAGTTAGAATATCCAAAATGTTAGTAATAATATAATAATTATGAATCTGTATTCGTAATGTCAAGATATGCTTGTAGGTTAAAGTTAGCCTATTGAAAAGTGAAGAAGTAAAGTAAGAAAAGAATATCTAATGATAAGTTTTCGTAGCAAGCACTAAAATATAAGTTAGAATATCCAAAATGTTAGTAATAATATAATAATTACGAATCTGTATTCGGTTTGTCAAGATATGCTTGTAGATGAAAGTTAGCCTATAGAAAAGTGAAGAAGTAAAGTAAGAAAAGAATATCTAATGATAAGTTTTCGTAGCAAGCACTAAAATATAAGTTAGAATATCCAAAATGTTAGTAATAATATAATAATTATGAATCTGTATTCGTAATGTCAAGATATGCTTGTAGATGAAAGTTAGCCTATAGAAAAGTGAAGAAGTAAAGTAAGAAAAGAATATCTAATGATAAGTTTTCGTAGCAAGCACTAAAATATAAGTTAGAATATCCAAAATGTTAGTAATAATATAATAATTACGAATCTGTATTCGGTTTGTCAAGATATGCTTGTAGATGAAAGTTAGCCTATAGAAAAGTGAAGAAGTAAAGTAAGAAAAGAATATCTAATGATAAGTTTTCGTAGCAAGCACTAAAATATAAGTTAGAATATCCAAAATGTTAATTATTATATAATAATTACGAATCTGTATTCGGTTTGTCAAGATATGCTTGTAGATGAAAGTTAGCCTATAGAAAAGTGAAGAAGTAAAGTAAGAAAAGAATATCTAATGATAAGTTTTCGTAGCAAGCACTAAAATATAAGTTAGAATATCCAAAATGTTAGTAATAATATAATAATTATGAATCTGTATTCGTAATGTCAAGATATGCTTGTAGGTTAAAGTTAGCCTATTGAAAAGTGAAGAAGTAAAGTAAGAAAAGAATATCTAATGATAAGTTTTCGTAGCAAGCACTAAAATATAAGTTAGAATATCCAAAATGTTAGTAATAATATAATAATTACGAATCTGTATTCGGTTTGTCAAGATATGCTTGTAGATGAAAGTTAGCCTATAGAAAAGTGAAGAAGTAAAGTAAGAAAAGAATATCTAATGATAAGTTTTCGTAGCAAGCACTAAAATATAAGTTAGAATATCCAAAATGTTAATTATTATATAATAATTACGAATCTGTATTCGGTTTGTCAAGATATGCTTGTAGATGAAAGTTAGCCTATAGAAAAGTGAAGAAGTAAAGTAAGAAAAGAATATCTAATGATAAGTTTTCGTAGCAAGCACTAAAATATAAGTTAGAATATCCAAAATGTTAGTAATAATATAATAATTATGAATCTGTATTCGTAATGTCAAGATATGCTTGTAGGTTAAAGTTAGCCTATTGAAAAGTGAAGAAGTAAAGTAAGAAAAGAATATCTAATGATAAGTTTTCGTAGCAAGCACTAAAATATAAGTTAGAATATCCAAAATGTTAGTAATAATATAATAATTACGAATCTGTATTCGGTTTGTCAAGATATGCTTGTAGATGAAAGTTAGCCTATAGAAAAGTGAAGAAGTAAAGTAAGAAAAGAATATCTAATGATAAGTTTTCGTAGCAAGCACTAAAATATAAGTTAGAATATCCAAAATGTTAGTAATAATATAATAATTACGAATCTGTATTCGGTTTGTCAAGATATGCTTGTAGATGAAAGTTAGCCTATTGAAAAGTGAAGAAGTAAAGTAAGAAAAGAATATCTAATGATAAGTTTTCGTAGCAAGCACTAAAATATAAGTTAGAATATCCAAAATGTTAGTAATAATATAATAATTACGAATCTGTATTCGGTTTGTCAAGATATGCTTGTAGATGAAAGTTAGCCTATAGAAAAGTGAAGAAGTAAAGTAAGAAAAGAATATCTAATGATAAGTTTTCGTAGCAAGCACTAAAATATAAGTTAGAATATCCAAAATGTTAGTAATAATATAATAATTATGAATCTGTATTCGTAATGTCAAGATATGCTTGTAGATGAAAGTTAGCCTATAGAAAAGTGAAGAAGTAAAGTAAGAAAAGAATATCTAATGATAAGTTTTCGTAGCAAGCACTAAAATATAAGTTAGAATATCCAAAATGTTAATTATTATATAATAATTACGAATCTGTATTCGGTTTGTCAAGATATGCTTGTAGATGAAAGTTAGCCTATAGAAAAGTGAAGAAGTAAAGTAAGAAAAGAATATCTAATGATAAGTTTTCGTAGCAAGCACTAAAATATAAGTTAGAATATCCAAAATGTTAATTATTATATAATAATTACGAATCTGTATTCGGTAATGTCAAGATATGCTTGTAGATGAAAGTTAGCCTATAGAAAAGTGAAGAAGTAAAGTAAGAAAAGAATATCTAATGATAAGTTTTCGTAGCAAGCACTAAAATATAAGTTAGAATATCCAAAATGTTAGTAATAATATAATAATTATGAATCTGTATTCGTAATGTCAAGATATGCTTGTAGGTTAAAGTTAGTCTATAGAAAAGTGAAGAAGTAAAGTAAGAAAAGAATATCTAATGATAAGTTTTCGTAGCAAGCACTAAAATATAAGTTAGAATATCCAAAATGTTAATTATTATATAATAATTACGAATCTGTATTCGGTTTGTCAAGATATGCTTGTAGATGAAAGTTAGCCTATAGAAAAGTGAAGAAGTAAAGTAAGAAAAGAATATCTAATGATAAGTTTGCGTAGCAAGCACTAAAATATAAGTTAGAATATCCAAAATGTTAGTAATAAATATAATAATTACGAATCTGTATTCGGTAATGTCAAGATATGCTTGTAGATGAAAGTTAGCCTATTGAAAAGTGAAGAAGTAAAGTAAGAAAAGAATATCTAATGATAAGTTTGCGTAGCAAGCACTAAAATATAAGTTAGAATATCCAAAATGTTAGTAATAATATAACTAATTACGAATCTTTATTCGGTTTGTCAAGATATGCTTGTAGATGAAAGTTAGCCTATTGAAAAGTGAAGAAGTAAAGTAAGAAAAGAATATCTAATGATAAGTTTTCGTAGCAAGCACTAAAATATTAGTTAGAATATCCAAAATGTTAGTAATAATATAACTAATTACGAATCTGTATTCGGTTTGTCAAGATATGCTTGTAGATGAAAGTTAGCCTATAGAAAAGTGAAGAAGTAAAGTAAGAAAAGAATATCTAATGATAAGTTTGCGTAGCAAGCACTAAAATATAAGTTAGAATATCCAAAATGTTAGTAATAATATAACTAATTACGAATCTGTATTCGGTTTGTCAAGATATGCTTGTAGATGAAAGTTAGCCTATAGAAAAGTGAAGAAGTAAAGTAAGAAAAGAATATCTAATGATAAGTTTTCGTAGCAAGCACTAAAATATAAGTTAGAATATCCAAAATGTTAGTAATAATATAATAATTACGAATCTGTATTCGGTTTGTCAAGATATGCTTGTAGATGAAAGTTAGCCTATTGAAAAGTGAAGAAGTAAAGTAAGAAAAGAATATCTAATGATAAGTTTGCGTAGCAAGCACTAAAATATAAGTTAGAATATCCAAAATGTTAGTAATAATATAACTAATTACGAATCTGTATTCGGTTTGTCAAGATATGCTTGTAGATGAAAGTTAGCCTATAGAAAAGTGAAGAAGTAAAGTAAGAAAAGAATATCTAATGATAAGTTTGCGTAGCAAGCACTAAAATATAAGTTAGAATATCCAAAATGTTAGTAATAAATATAATAATTACGAATCTGTATTCGGTTTGTCAAGATATGCTTGTAGATGAAAGTTAGCCTATAGAAAAGTGAAGAAGTAAAGTAAGAAAAGAATATCTAATGATAAGTTTTCGTAGCAAGCACTAAAATATAAGTTAGAATATCCAAAATGTTAGTAATAATATAATAATTATGAATCTGTATTCGTAATGTCAAGATATGCTTGTAGGTTAAAGTTAGCCTATTGAAAAGTGAAGAAGTAAAGTAAGAAAAGAATATCTAATGATAAGTTTTCGTAGCAAGCACTAAAATATAAGTTAGAATATCCAAAATGTTAGTAATAATATAATAATTACGAATCTGTATTCGGTTTGTCAAGATATGCTTGTAGATGAAAGTTAGCCTATAGAAAAGTGAAGAAGTAAAGTAAGAAAAGAATATCTAATGATAAGTTTTCGTAGCAAGCACTAAAATATAAGTTAGAATATCCAAAATGTTAGTAATAATATAATAATTATGAATCTGTATTCGTAATGTCAAGATATGCTTGTAGGTTAAAGTTAGCCTATTGAAAAGTGAAGAAGTAAAGTAAGAAAAGAATATCTAATGATAAGTTTTCGTAGCAAGCACTAAAATATAAGTTAGAATATCCAATATGTTAGTAATAATATAATAATTATGAATCTGTATTCGGTTTGTCAAGATATGCTTGTAGATGAAAGTTAGTCTATAGAAAAGTGAAGAAGTAAAGTAAGAAAAGAATATCTAATGATAAGTTTTCGTAGCAAGCACTAAAATATAAGTTAGAATATCCAAAATGTTAATTATTATATAATAATTACGAATCTGTATTCGGTTTGTCAAGATATGCTTGTAGATGAAAGTTAGCCTATAGAAAAGTGAAGAAGTAAAGTAAGAAAAGAATATCTAATGATAAGTTTTCGTAGCAAGCACTAAAATATAAGTTAGAATATCCAAAATGTTAGTAATAATATAATAATTATGAATCTGTATTCGTAATGTCAAGATATGCTTGTAGGTTAAAGTTAGTCTATAGAAAAGTGAAGAAGTAAAGTAAGAAAAGAATATCTAATGATAAGTTTTCGTAGCAAGCACTAAAATATAAGTTAGAATATCCAAAATGTTAATTATTATATAATAATTACGAATCTGTATTCGGTTTGTCAAGATATGCTTGTAGATGAAAGTTAGCCTATAGAAAAGTGAAGAAGTAAAGTAAGAAAAGAATATCTAATGATAAGTTTGCGTAGCAAGCACTAAAATATAAGTTAGAATATCCAAAATGTTAGTAATAAATTAATAATTACGAATCTGTATTCGGTTTGTCAAGATATGCTTGTAGATGAAAGTTAGCCTATTGAAAAGTGAAGAAGTAAAGTAAGAAAAGAATATCTAATGATAAGTTTGCGTAGCAAGCACTAAAATATAAGTTAGAATATCCAAAATGTTAGTAATAATATAACTAACACGAATCTTTATTCGGTTTGTCAAGATATGCTTGTAGATGAAAGTTAGCCTATTGAAAAGTGAAGAAGTAAAGTAAGAAAAGAATATCTAATGATAAGTTTTCGTAGCAAGCACTAAAATATTAGTTAGAATATCCAAAATGTTAGTAATAATATAACTAACACGAATCTGTATTCGGTTTGTCAAGATATGCTTGTAGATGAAAGTTAGCCTATAGAAAAGTGAAGAAGTAAAGTAAGAAAAGAATATCTAATGATAAGTTTGCGTAGCAAGCACTAAAATATAAGTTAGAATATCCAAAATGTTAGTAATAATATAACTAACACGAATCTGTATTCGGTTTGTCAAGATATGCTTGTAGATGAAAGTTAGCCTATAGAAAAGTGAAGAAGTAAAGTAAGAAAAGAATATCTAATGATAAGTTTTCGTAGCAAGCACTAAAATATAAGTTAATATATCCAAAACGTTAGTAATAATATAACTAACACGAATCTATATTCGGTTTGTCAAGATATGCTTGTAGATGAAAGTTAGCCTATAGAAAAGTGAAGAAGTAAAGTAAGAAAAGAATATCTAATGATAAGTTTGCGTAGCAAGCACTAAAATATAAGTTAATATATCCAAAACGTTAGTAATAATATAACTAACACGAATCTATATTCGGTTTGTCAAGATATGCTTGTAGATGAAAGTTAGCCTATAGAAAAGTGAAGAAGTAAAGTAAGAAAAGAATATCTAATGATAAGTTTGCGTAGCAAGCACTAAAATATAAGTTAATATATCCAAAACGTTAGTAATAATATAACTAACACGAATCTATATTCGGTTTGTCAAGATATGCTTGTAGATGAAAGTTAGCCTATAGAAAAGTGAAGAAGTAAAGTAAGAAAAGAATATCTAATGATAAGTTTGCGTAGCAAGCACTAAAATATAAGTTAATATATCCAAAACGTTAGTAATAATATAACTAACACGAATCTATATTCGGTTTGTCAAGATATGCTTGTAGATGAAAGTTAGCCTATAGAAAAGTGAAGAAGTAAAGTAAGAAAAGAATATCTAATGATAAGTTTGCGTAGCAAGCACTAAAATATAAGTTAGAATATCCAAAATGTTAGTAATAATATAACTAACACGAATCTGTATTCGGTTTGTCAAGATATGCTTGTAGATGAAAGTTAGCCTATAGAAAAGTGAAGAAGTAAAGTAAGAAAAGAATATCTAATGATAAGTTTTCGTAGCAAGCACTAAAATATAAGTTAATATATCCAAAACGTTAGTAATAATATAACTAACACGAATCTATATTCGGTTTGTCAAGATATGCTTGTAGATGAAAGTTAGCCTATAGAAAAGTGAAGAAGTAAAGTAAGAAAAGAATATCTAATGATAAGTTTTCGTAGCAAGCACTAAAATATAAGTTAATATATCCAAAACGTTAGTAATAATATAACTAACACGAATCTATATTCGGTTTGTCAAGATATGCTTGTAGATGAAAGTTAGCCTATAGAAAAGTGAAGAAGTAAAGTAAGAAAAGAATATCTAATGATAAGTTTGCGTAGCAAGCACTAAAATATAAGTTAGAATATCCAAAATGTTAGTAATAATATAACTAACACGAATCTTTATTCGGTTTGTCAAGATATGCTTGTAGATGAAAGTTAGCCTATTGAAAAGTGAAGAAGTAAAGTAAGAAAAGAATATCTAATGATAAGTTTGCGTAGCAAGCACTAAAATATAAGTTAGAATATACAAAATGTTAGTAATAATGTCACAATTACGAATCTGTATTCGGTTTGTCAAGATATGCTTGTAGATGAAAGTTAGCCTATTGAAAAGTGAAGAAGTAAAGTAAGAAAAGAATATCTAATGATAAGTTTGCGTAGCAAGCACTAAAATATAAGTTAGAATATCCAAAATGTTAGTAATAAATTAATAATTACGAATCTGTATTCGGTTTGTCAAGATATGCTTGTAGATGAAAGTTAGCCTATTGAAAAGTGAAGAAGTAAAGTAAGAAAAGAATATCTAATGATAAGTTTGCGTAGCAAGCACTAAAATATAAGTTAGAATATACAAAATGTTAGTAATAATGTCACAATTACGAATCTGTATTCGGTTTGTCAAGATATGCTTGTAGATGAAAGTTAGCCTATTGAAAAGTGAAGAAGTAAAGTAAGAAAAGAATATCTAATGATAAGTTTGCGTAGCAAGCACTAAAATATAAGTTAGAATATCCAAAATGTTAGTAATAAATTAATAATTACGAATCTGTATTCGGTTTGTCAAGATATGCTTGTAGATGAAAGTTAGCCTATTGAAAAGTGAAGAAGTAAAGTAAGAAAAGAATATCTAATGATAAGTTTGCGTAGCAAGCACTAAAATATAAGTTAGAATATCCAAAATGTTAGTAATAATATAACTAACACGAATCTTTATTCGGTTTGTCAAGATATGCTTGTAGATGAAAGTTAGCCTATTGAAAAGTGAAGAAGTAAAGTAAGAAAAGAATATCTAATGATAAGTTTTCGTAGCAAGCACTAAAATATTAGTTAGAATATCCAAAATGTTAGTAATAATATAACTAACACGAATCTGTATTCGGTTTGTCAAGATATGCTTGTAGATGAAAGTTAGCCTATAGAAAAGTGAAGAAGTAAAGTAAGAAAAGAATATCTAATGATAAGTTTGCGTAGCAAGCACTAAAATATAAGTTAGAATATCCAAAATGTTAGTAATAATATAACTAACACGAATCTGTATTCGGTTTGTCAAGATATGCTTGTAGATGAAAGTTAGCCTATAGAAAAGTGAAGAAGTAAAGTAAGAAAAGAATATCTAATGATAAGTTTTCGTAGCAAGCACTAAAATATAAGTTAATATATCCAAAACGTTAGTAATAATATAACTAACACGAATCTATATTCGGTTTGTCAAGATATGCTTGTAGATGAAAGTTAGCCTATAGAAAAGTGAAGAAGTAAAGTAAGAAAAGAATATCTAATGATAAGTTTGCGTAGCAAGCACTAAAATATAAGTTAATATATCCAAAACGTTAGTAATAATATAACTAACACGAATCTATATTCGGTTTGTCAAGATATGCTTGTAGATGAAAGTTAGCCTATAGAAAAGTGAAGAAGTAAAGTAAGAAAAGAATATCTAATGATAAGTTTGCGTAGCAAGCACTAAAATATAAGTTAATATATCCAAAACGTTAGTAATAATATAACTAACACGAATCTATATTCGGTTTGTCAAGATATGCTTGTAGATGAAAGTTAGCCTATAGAAAAGTGAAGAAGTAAAGTAAGAAAAGAATATCTAATGATAAGTTTGCGTAGCAAGCACTAAAATATAAGTTAGAATATCCAAAATGTTAGTAATAATATAACTAACACGAATCTGTATTCGGTTTGTCAAGATATGCTTGTAGATGAAAGTTAGCCTATAGAAAAGTGAAGAAGTAAAGTAAGAAAAGAATATCTAATGATAAGTTTTCGTAGCAAGCACTAAAATATAAGTTAATATATCCAAAACGTTAGTAATAATATAACTAACACGAATCTATATTCGGTTTGTCAAGATATGCTTGTAGATGAAAGTTAGCCTATAGAAAAGTGAAGAAGTAAAGTAAGAAAAGAATATCTAATGATAAGTTTGCGTAGCAAGCACTAAAATATAAGTTAGAATATCCAAAATGTTAGTAATAATATAACTAACACGAATCTGTATTCGGTTTGTCAAGATATGCTTGTAGATGAAAGTTAGCCTATAGAAAAGTGAAGAAGTAAAGTAAGAAAAGAATATCTAATGATAAGTTTTCGTAGCAAGCACTAAAATATAAGTTAATATATCCAAAACGTTAGTAATAATATAACTAACACGAATCTATATTCGGTTTGTCAAGATATGCTTGTAGATGAAAGTTAGCCTATAGAAAAGTGAAGAAGTAAAGTAAGAAAAGAATATCTAATGATAAGTTTGCGTAGCAAGCACTAAAATATAAGTTAGAATATCCAAAATGTTAGTAATAATATAACTAACACGAATCTGTATTCGGTTTGTCAAGATATGCTTGTAGATGAAAGTTAGCCTATAGAAAAGTGAAGAAGTAAAGTAAGAAAAGAATATCTAATGATAAGTTTTCGTAGCAAGCACTAAAATATAAGTTAATATATCCAAAACGTTAGTAATAATATAACTAACACGAATCTATATTCGGTTTGTCAAGATATGCTTGTAGATGAAAGTTAGCCTATTGAAAAGTGAAGAAGTAAAGTAAGAAAAGAATATCTAATGATAAGTTTGCGTAGCAAGCACTAAAATATAAGTTAGAATATCCAAAATGTTAGTAATAAATTAATAATTACGAATCTGTATTCGGTTTGTCAAGATATGCTTGTAGATGAAAGTTAGCCTATTGAAAAGTGAAGAAGTAAAGTAAGAAAAGAATATCTAATGATAAGTTTGCGTAGCAAGCACTAAAATATAAGTTAGAATATACAAAATGTTAGTAATAATGTCACAATTACGAATCTGTATTCGGTTTGTCAAGATATGCTTGTAGATGAAAGTTAGCCTATTGAAAAGTGAAGAAGTAAAGTAAGAAAAGAATATCTAATGATAAGTTTGCGTAGCAAGCACTAAAATATAAGTTAGAATATCCAAAATGTTAGTAATAAATTAATAATTACGAATCTGTATTCGGTTTGTCAAGATATGCTTGTAGATGAAAGTTAGCCTATTGAAAAGTGAAGAAGTAAAGTAAGAAAAGAATATCTAATGATAAGTTTGCGTAGCAAGCACTAAAATATAAGTTAGAATATCCAAAATGTTAGTAATAATATAACTAACACGAATCTTTATTCGGTTTGTCAAGATATGCTTGTAGATGAAAGTTAGCCTATTGAAAAGTGAAGAAGTAAAGTAAGAAAAGAATATCTAATGATAAGTTTGCGTAGCAAGCACTAAAATATAAGTTAGAATATACAAAATGTTAGTAATAATGTCACAATTACGAATCTGTATTCGGTTTGTCAAGATATGCTTGTAGATGAAAGTTAGCCTATTGAAAAGTGAAGAAGTAAAGTAAGAAAAGAATATCTAATGATAAGTTTGCGTAGCAAGCACTAAAATATAAGTTAGAATATCCAAAATGTTAGTAATAAATTAATAATTACGAATCTGTATTCGGTTTTGTCAAGATATGCTTGTAGATGAAAGTTAGCCTATTGAAAAGTGAAGAAGTAAAGTAAGAAAAGAATATCTAATGATAAGTTTGCGTAGCAAGCACTAAAATATAAGTTAGAATATCCAAAATGTTAGTAATAATATAATAATATGAATCTGTATTCGTAATGTCAAGAT